>CAUYSK010121804.1:0-68628 GCA_963575035.1 Avahi laniger | reverse complement strand
GTTGTCCGATTAATTTCTTTCTATTTTTAGTAGAGACGGGGTCTCGCTCTTGCTCAGGCTGGTTTCGAACTCCTGAGCTCAAACAATCCGCCCGCCTCGGCCTCCCAGAGTGCTAGGATTACAGGTGTGAGCCACCGCGCCTGGCTGAGATCACAATTTTTTAAATGGCAAAATTAGGATTCCTATCTGAAGATGAATTAACTCCCAAATTCATGCTCTACTATGCCCCTAAGACTGGATGGAGACAGGAAAGAAGACAGAAGTGCCTGGCTGTGGTAAGGAGTGAAAGCCTAATTCCTAACCACAAATCATTAACATTTAATTTCATGTCATCCTCATGACAACACTGCTACAGAGCTATTATTACCACCCATTTTCAGATGAGGAAACTGAAACTCAGAGGAATTATAACTGGCTGGTGGTGGAGCCAGGATTCCAACCCAGGCCTGCCTTGTTCTTAAACAAGGTATTTCTGCATACATCCTATTTGCATGTATGTCTTTATATTTAAGGACACCATTCCCTTAACATCTTGGGGAGTCTGACTACTAGTTTTCACAAAAGCTAAGTGAGGAGCCGGGCGCGGTGGCTCACGCCTGTAATCCTAGCACTTTGGGAGGCCGAGGCGGGCGGATCGTTCTGAGCTCAGGAGTTCAAGACTAGCCTGAGCAAGAGCGAGACCCCGTCTCTATCAAAAAAAATAGAAATTAATTGGACAGCTAAAAATATACAGAGAAAAAATTAGCCGGGCATGGTGGCACATGCCTGTAGTCCCAGCTACTTGGGAGGCTGAGACAGTAGGATCGCTTGAGCCCAGGAGTTTGAGGTTGCCGTGAGCTAGGCTGACGCCACGGCACTCGCTCCAGACGAGAGTGAGACTCTGTCTCAAAAAATAAAAATAAAAAAAAAAAAAAAGCTAAGTGAGCCAACATGCCCATTCCCCCATGTGGTGAATTTCACTGTATGCACACATACACATGCACACACATGAGCAAACACGTATGCACATGCACACACACACACAAACACACAATGCTACTGGGAATCCTCCCAGATGCAGTTTATTGAGCACATCTCTCAGCATAGCCATAAAGCAAAAGCCTCTCCTTTACTTCAGTGTTTTCGTGTTTTTTCCTTTCGCTATTTAAATTTGCCTTTTAAAGATCTCAGAAGAGAATTTGTAACTAAAAAATATTACCTACTTAGAGCTCAAGAAAAGGAATTTCTTAGGTGAAATTTCATTTATTGATTTTGTTAATGTCAGTTCTTTGTGTTTGTCATAAAAATTAACCAAAAAGAAGATATTAGTTTATTTTGAAAGAAGTGACAATGCATTTGGTCATTGCCAAATTATAAAATTTCTTTGACATGATAATGCTGTTCTTCATAAGGAAATGTGGTATCTATCTAATGATTGATTCATGTTCATGAATACTGTACTTTCTGGACCAGAAAAACTGTTCTTGTTTATACTTTTTCCCATACTGATGGACCTGTTAATTTTAAAACCATTGTGGCTAAGATTTCCTAATGAGGAATGTGGTAAAAAAAAATCGAAAACGACAATAACAAAATACATGTTGAGAATGAAGAGTCCAGAAGTAGACCACTATCTTATGGTCAATTAATTTTTGACAAATAACGCCAAAAAAATTCAATGAGAAAAGGAAAGATTTCAACAAATTTTGCTAGAACAATTGGATATCCATATGGAAACAAATAACCCCCTACATCACACACAGAAATTAATTTGAAATGGATCAGAGATCTAAAGGAAAAAGCTAAACATACAAAGATTCTAGAAGGAAGCATAGGAGAATAACTTCAAGACCTCAAAGTAGGCAAAAAATTCTCTGGCAGAACACAGAAGGAAATATATATAAAAGAAAAATATTGATGAATTGGATTTCACCAAAATTAAAAACCTTGATCATCAAAAGGCAACATTGATCAAATTATTAGGTAAGTTATAGACTGAAAGAAATATTTGTAAAACATATATCTGATAAAAGATTTATATCCAGAATAGATAAAGAACTCTTACAACTCATTAATCAAAAGGTGAGCAACCCAATTTAAAGAATGGGCTAAAGATTTGCAGAGATAGGCATCAGGAAAATGCAAATCAAAACCACAATAAGATGTCACTCCATACCCACTGGGATGGTGATGATTATAATAAAAAAGACTGATAATTACAAGTGTTGGTGATGATATGGAGAAATTGGAACCCTCATATACTGCTAGTGGGAATGTAAAATGGTGCAGCCACTTTGGAAAACAATCTTGAAGTTCCTTAAACAATTTAACATAGAGTTACCATATGATCTAGCAATTCCATCTTAGGTATATACCCAAGAGAAACAATAACATATGTCTACACAAAAACTTGTACATAAACATTCATAGCAGTATTATTCATGTAACCAAAAAGTGTAAACCAAAATTCCCATCAACAGATGAATGGATAAATAACAAGTGGTATATCTATACAATAGAATAATATTTGGCAATAAAAAGAAATAAAGTACTGATACATACTACAATGTGGATGGACCTTGGAAACATTATGCTAAGTGAAAGAAGCCAGTCACAAAGGACCAGATAATATATGATTTTGTTTTTTGAAATGTCCAGAATAGGCAAGTCTGTAGAGACAGAAAGTAGATTAGTGGTTGCTTAGAGGTGGGGGAGATGGAGAGATTGGGGGGTGATAGCTAAGCGGTACAGAATTTCTTTTCTTTTTTGGGGTGATGAAAATCTTCCAAAGTTGATTGTGATGATGGATGCACAACTCTGTGAATATACTAAAAGCCATTGAATTGTGGACTTCAAATGGGTAAATTATACAGTATATGGATTATATCTCGATAAACCTGTTTTTTAAAAAAGATTTGAACAGACACTTCTCAAAAGAAGCTATCCAGATGGCCAATAAACATATTTTTAAAAAGTGTTCAACATCATCAGTTATCAGGGAAATACAAATTAAAACCACAGTGAGATATTTCTACACACCTACTAGGATGGTTAAAATTAGGAAGATTGACAACGAAATTTTGGCAAGAATATGGAGTGAAAGAGTTAAAAACTTACCACTCTGACATATTAACTATTTAAGTGCCTGTAGGCACTTAAAAATGTATGTGCAAGAAGATCATTTTGACTTTCATACTGTTTCTTAGAAGCAGAAGATGAAATTCCTGTGTGAAAGACACCTCCCTTATGCTAGAAGGAAAGCCAACATCCTTATCTTCAAGGACAAGAAGTTGAGACCAAGAGAATTCTGTACAGACCTTGTTGAAATAACACTTATCTTTTAAGCCTCTCAACATAATTTAGTTGCTTCTTCACAACTATTCTTTGTCCAGTCCAGCATGGAAGTAACTAACTCTAACTACTGCTTGGTGTCATCATTTCTTTATGTGGCCTCCAGTGTCATGTAAAATTTGCATTATGCCTTTCTCCTCTTAATCTATCTTAAGTCAGTTTAATTCTCAGACCCAGCTGGGACCCTAAGAGAATGGAGGTAGAGTTTTTCTGCCTCTACAGAAGCAACTGGAACTCTCATACATTATTGATAGAAGTAAGAAATAGTACAACCACATTGGAAAGCAGTAGTAGTTTTTCATAAATTTGAACTTACACCTATGCTATGGCCTTAGTTTTCAATTCCACTCCTGGGTATTTTCTCAAGAAAAATGAAGGTATATGTCCACAAAAAGTCTTATACAAGAATATTCACAGCAACTTTGTCCATAATAGCCAAAACCTGGAACCTTAGTATCTTAGTCCATTTTGTGGCTTCTATAACAGAATACCTGAGACTGGATAATTCATAATGAAAGAAGTTTGTCTCACATTTCTGGAGCCTGGGAAGTCCAAGAGAATGGTGCCAGCATCTGGCAGGGCCATCATGCTGCATCATCCCATGGCAGAGGGCAGAAGGGCAAGAGCGCATGAGACAGTGTGTGAGCAGGAGAGGGCTTAAATCACATTTACAACAACCCACTCTCATGAAAACAAACCTACTCCTAAGATAACGACATTGCTTCATCCATGAGGGCAGAGCCTTTATGGCCTAATCACCTCTTAACAGTCCCACTTCTTTTTTGTTTGTTTGACCATTTTAGAGACAGGATCTCACTCTGTCACCCAGGCTGGAGTGCAGTGAGTGATCATAGCTCACTGTAATTCCCAACTCCTGGGCTCAAGCGATCCTTCTGGCTCAGCTTCCCCAGTAGCTAGGACTACAGGCATGCACCACCACACTGGCTAAATTTTAATTTTTTTTTTTGTAGAGACAGGGGTCTCACTATGTTGCTCAGGCTGGCTTCAAACTCTTGGCCTCAAGCAGTCCTCCCAACTCGGCCTCCCAAAGTGCCTTGGGAGGACTCAGGAAGCCAAGGTGGGAGAATGCTTGAGTCTAGGAGTTTGAGGCTGCAGTGAGCTATGATCAGGCCATTGTACTCCAGCCTGGGTGATAGAGCAAGACCCTGTCTCAAAGACAGGAGAGGAGAGGAGAGGAGAGGGGAGGGGAGGGGAGGGGAGGGGAGGGAAAGGAAGGGAGAGGCAGGGAAGGAAGAAAGGAAGGAGGAAGGAAGGGGGGAAGGAAGGAAGGAGAAAGAAAAAAGAGAGAGAAAGAAAACCATTGAATTGTGTAGTGAAGATTTGTGCATTTCACTGTATGTAAATTTTACCTTATAAAAGGAACATAAACAATTTTGAACTCTAGTACTTTTGCTTTTCACAGTGGTACAGGTTAGCAAGCCTGAAGCTTTTTTGTGTTTTGTAAACAAGTAAACATAACATATTCAGGATAATGGGATCCAGTGTTCTCACTGTAGAGAGGGGAGTTAATATGGAAAGGATGTACCCTGCAGTGTTGGTTTGGAATTTGGAACTTGGGATATCAGTGTGAAGTCATGATTTCGTGTGTGTGTGTTCTTGCTGTGAGAATCTAGAAACAATACATACCAGAGGCCAAGAGCACATTTAGAGCTAAGACTTTGGTTTCCAGATACTATTTTCCACAAAAAGGAATCACTGGAGAAAAGGCTGACTCTAGGACTGGAATAGGGAAAATACAAAATGAGCCTGGAAGACCTTGTTGCAACAGAGAGTACTTAGAAGCTCTTTTTGGCCAAAAATGGGACAATTTGAGCATCATAATAAATAATAATGTAATAGATTATAACCTATTCAATAAAATAAGAATCTATGAGTCCATACTGTTGTAAATAAATTAACAAATAAATAAATCGGGAGAAGAGAAAGCTCTTCCTTCTAGTAGCAAGTCAACTGATGAATGTGGAAGGAACGAGGGAGTTAGGTGACCATCCATGCACGCTAAAAGTAATGGGTAAATTTTTGATGGGGGAGAACAGCACATTTACACAGTCTCAAAGTATCCCCTAATAAATTACTTATTTATTACAAAGGGGAAAATAGTAACTTCACAGTGGAGAAATTGGGCAGACACCATGGGTGTGATTACTGGATGAAGTCACTGTCAAATAGCTTTCCAGAATAATTCTACCACTTTACTATTCCATATAGAAGCATACCAGTATGCATATATTGCCTGGTAAAATCTTAACCAAATTTAAACAATCAAATTTAAGTTAAAAACATGTTTTTAAATTAATTATTATTAATGAAGTTTATATTTTAAAATATGATTATTAACATTTATATTCTTCTTTTATGACTCGTCTGTTCATGTCCTTTAACCACATTTTTCCTGAGCCATTAATGATTTTGTCATTGATTTGTAAGAATGCTTTAAATATTAAGGTTGTTAATCTTTTCTCCATAATTGTCACACTTTTTTTGTGTAGTCCACTATTACCTTTTAAATGTTGTTTGTCATTTTTTGAAATACAGAAGTTTAAATTTTTATGTAGCTAAATCTATTCATCTTTTCTGTTGAATGCTTTTAAACTACTTTAAAACCTTCTGGAATATATGTGCTACAAATTCTGATGGGAAACTCTAACTTAAGTTTTTCCCTGAAATAGTTAATCATTTCCTTCAGTATGAATTATCAAATATTCTATACTTTAATTAATTTGGGATATACTTTTAATCATATGCTAAATTTTTATATGTTGTGGGGAAGAGGTTCTTACCGTTTTTTTTTATCTCCGCAGAATACAAAGTCACAATGTGCAAGGATTTGCAGCTGGAAGGTTTGATCCCAAAGGGAGGCATGCCAGAATTGCCGGGGGGCGGCATGCACTGTTTGAAAAGCTCCTCTTTTTGAAAATCACTACATTATAAGCCACATAGTCTGTTTCATTAATCTAGTTATAAATTCTCATGTTTTGTTTGTTGTAGCTTTAGAGTATGCTTTAATTTCTGGTAGAGTTAGCCTCTCTCATTTATCTTCTTTTTTAAAAAATAATAATTGGTGATTTTTGCTTGTTTATTCTTTTGTATGAAATTGAAAATGTCTCCTTCTCACTAGGATAGTAATTCAAACTATATGAAACAGGCATGTTAATTTATAAAGCACTGGCATTCCCTCCATATTTAGACTCACCATCTTTTTATGTCTCTCAATAAAACTGTGCTTTTCTTCACATATGTTATTACTTAAAACTACTGAGTTTCTTTTTGTCAAAATCCAACTTTTACTCACTGCCCAGTTACTCACTGCCCCTTCTAGCCAGGTTCAGTTACTTCCAGTAAATGAATGTGAGGCAGCATGGTATAGCCCAGTGGTGCTCAACTCGTAGCGTGCATCATAATCACCCGAGGAGCTGGTTAAAACACAGATTTTTCTGGTTCAGTAGTTCTGGGATTGGGCCCAAGAACCTGCATTTCTAACAAGTCCCCAGGCGATACTGCTTGCTGCTGGTCCAGGGGTTACACTTTGAGACCCACTGAGACAGACCAGTGCTTTTCAAACTTTAATGTGCATGCAAATTTACCAAAGATCTTATTAAATGCAGATTCTGATTTAATAGTTCTTCTCCAGGGTCTGATAGTCTGCATTCCCAAAAAGCCCCCAGGCAATTCCGCTACAGCTAGTCTACACACCACACTTTCGGTAACCAGGGAATAGAACAGAATGAAAAGGTGTGGGCTTTGCAGTCTGTCAGAACTAAGTTTGAATCCTGGTCTACATTTACTAAGTGAGTAACCTTGAGCAAAGAAGTTATTTAACCTTTCTAAGTCCCAAGTTTTTTATTAATAAAATAGTTTATATTAAATCAAGAATAATAAACTCTATTTTTTTGAAATAATGCTGCCTGGCACATAGCAAACACTTAATGTATATTTATTCTCTCTCTCATAACTCAGAATTATGTCGGCCCCTGCCCTACAGAATATTGACTTAGTAGTAGAGTCAAACCAGTGCTATCGAGCTTTTGTTTATAGTTTAATTGCAAATACCTTCACCTGAATCTCTAAGGTAGCATTTCTTAAACTGTGTTCCATAGCAATGTTCTTTAGTGTTCTATGATCAAATTCATCGTAAGAATATTTTCCTTTACATCACTAAGCATAGTTATTAACAGCTACTTTAACATTTTTCTCTGCTAATTCCAATATTGGGGTCATCTAGGGGTCAGTCTCTGTTGATTGTCTTTTCTCTTGAGTAGGAGTCACATTTTTCCAATTTCTTTGTATGTTGAGTCATTTTAGATTGCATTCTGGACATGGTGAACAATATAGCACAGAAATTTCAGATTCTATATATTTCTTTAGAGAGTTTTCAGTTTTTCTTTTAGCAGAAAGGTGACTTGGCTGAACTCAAACTGCAAACTCTATCTTCCCTGAGAAGGACATCAACTAAAATCCCAGTTAATTTCTTTTTAGTCTTAGCTGGGCTGCTTGGAATCTGCTCCATGAATGCATGGTTCAGATGTCGCCAGAGATTGAGAATTTGGGCCTCCCCCTTTCTGGTTCTCTCCTTTCTAAGATGCTGCCGTGCCCCTGCTCCCCACCCCCATTCCACTTTCTAGCTACGTTTTCTAGTTCTTCAAGTCAGTAATATTAAGTTTATATTTGAGTTTTAGCCATTCTGCCTGGAACAGCTCTCTGTAGGACCTGCTCTCAGGCCAAAAGCTGTAAAAACGGGAAATTCATCCAATGCCATTCCCTTCTTCATAGTATTGGCCCTTCTTCATAGCTGCCTGTTTTTGATCATTCTTTAGTAACTTCGAGTAGTTGTATTTTGTTTGTTTGGGATGTTTTGGGTTTTTTGGTGTTTTTATTTTTTTTGTTTGTTTGTTTTTTGAGACAATGTCTTGCTATGATGCCCAGACTGGAGTATAGAGGCATGATCATAGCTCACTGCAGCCTCGAACTCCTGGGCTCAAGTGATCCTCTCACCTCTGCCTCCCAAAGTACTGGGATTACAGGCATAAGCCACCATGCCTGGCCTTCAAGTATTAATAGTTTTTGTTTATATTTTTTGAGAAGTATATTTTCTCAAGAATTTAGTTTTTGTCTACATAAGGATTGGTTCAACATGAGCTACTTGGCCATTACCAGAAGTGGAACCTGTGTGATTTTCTTTAATCTAACATCCCCTAAAGCAATTCTACATTTGGCAGAACCTTGTTAGCATATCACTGACTTTAGTATTTCATCATTTCTTTCCTTTTTTTTTTTTTTTTTGAGACAGAGTCTCGCTCTGTTGCTCAGGCTAGAATGCCATGGTGTCAGCCTACCTCACAGCAACCTCAAACTCCTGGGCTCAAGCGATCCTCTTACCTCAGCTTCCTGAGTAGCTGGGACTGCAAGAGTGCACCATGCCCAGCCAATTTTTTCTATTTTTAGTTGTCCAGCTAATTTCATTCTATTTTTAGTAGAGATGGGGTCTTCCTTTTGCTGAGGCTGGTCTTGAACTCCTTGATCTCAAGCAATCCTCCTGCCTTGGACTCCCAGAGTGCTAGGATTACAGGTGTGAGCCACTGCACTCAGCCTGACCTTAGTATTTCACAGAACCCATTGTGAGAAGTGCTAGTCTCAGATTTTTATCCTGGAGACTTAGGAAATGGTGATAAAATTAACAGAGATTAGATAGTTATGAAACAAAATAGGTTTTGAAGGAAAGATGATGGAAATAAATTTGAGAAATGCATTAAAAATGTAATCTGTCTCTTAATACTCTCCAAATAACATTCTATGGGGAAGAGTGATGGTTTTCAGTGGCATTGCTCTTAGAAATTAGGGATATACTCCCAAATTCCTTAATTCCTCTTAATCGATGAGACAGTCAAGATCCATAAATTTATCTCAACCTTTCTTGAGCCTGTTTATATTGTCAAGTATTACCTAATATTACAGTTAAATAGAAAACAAAAATTTGTTTAGGAGAATTAAGGTCTGTAATTGTGTTTTTTTTTTTTTTTTGAGGCAGAGTCTCGCTCTGTTGCCTAGGCTAGAGTGCCATGGTGTCAGGCTAGCTCACAGCAACCTCAAACTCCTGGGCTCAAGCAATCGTTCTGCCTTAGCCTCCCGAGGAGCTGGGACTACAGGCATGTGCCACCATGCCCATCTAATTTTTTTTCTCTATATATATTTTTAGTTGTCCAGATCTTTTCTTTCTGTTTTTTTAGTAGAGACAGGGTCTCCCTCTTGCTCAGGCTGGTCTCCAACTCCTGACCTTGAGCGATCTACCCACCTCAGCCTCCCAGAGTGCTAGGATTAGAGGAGTGAGCCACCGCACCTAGCCTATAATTATGTTTTACTAAAGTCCTAAGGTCCAAAGGTTGGGAGCAGGCTACAATGTACCTATACAAAGAAGTAAATAATACCAGATACTATACAGAATCCATACAACCAAAAGGCTCAAATAACCACCATTTTTCCTACCCTCTCATTTTATTAGAAAAGGTATTAATTAAATAATTTGATATTACAATATGACATAGGATCAACATAGATTCAGCCTAACCTAAAACCTGTCTTACTTTTAACTACAATGAATGTAAAAGTCATAAAACTAAGCCGTAATAGTTGCTGTTTAGAAAAATAAAACTTGAGGTAAAGTGCCTTTTGGATTGCAACAGATTAAATCATTTTTACTATGATTTCACTGTCAAGTAAATTTTACTGTATTCTATTTCTCTGAAAATTGGCAAAACCATGTGCTATAATGGCATAGAGAAGGAGGATCTCAAGCTTAGGAGCCAGACATCCTGGGGTTTAATAATTCCTCAGTATTGTGACAATTAAATAGATAACATTTATGAAATATATACTGTATATAAAGTACCTAACATAATGTCTGATACTCAGTAAATGTAGATTCATTTCTTCTATCTGGTTTTCTGGTATTGCAAAAAGGAAATTCTTTGATAGCAAACATGGACAGGAACATTTTATTTATTTATTTTAACTTTGAGCAGACAAAGGCATGAAAGAAATGTGCCCTTCTGTTGGCTGATTGACAGCCCAGATCCCAAACTGACCCAGAATTTCCAAAAAGTGAACCTAACCTTATAACATTTTTAATCCAATTTTCTATATGCTTCATGAGAATTGCTTTCCCATTGCTTATACCTTTATTGTCAAACTGTCAAAATAGAAACTTCCTACTTAAGTTGTATTTATGCAAGCATATAAAGTGCTTTTTATTAAATTTACTTTTGGTTGAATTAGATGGAATCTTTTAGAGGAAATAAATCATTCTTATAACAGTGAGGAAGTTGACCTTACGGGCACCTTCCTGAAAGTGATGTTTCATTAGTGCTGGGTCAGCTTTTAGTATCCGCAAGACGATCTGAGGCCTGGAGACTGAGGGCAGTATCTCTCATTTACATAGTCCATCAGGGTCCTAAGTCACTTCAACAGTGGGCTCACTTTTGCCTTCATTCTTTGCGCCTATATAGGCCAGTGCATTTGAGACAAACCAGTAAGAAGGCAGGAACTAAGAGCTGCCTCCAATCTGAGTATCCCACATAGGTCAAACCTTTAAAGATGGAAATGATAATGAAGCCGTCCACTCTGGTCCATTGTCGAAGAGGTCATTTGGCACTCATCTCACAAATGGGGCAGAAGAAAAGACGGGAGGAATGTCGAGAGATGGGGGAGGGGGAACTGATACACGGAAATTACCAAGCAGAAGGTTAGGCCCTTGCTTTCTCAGTCCACAAATCCTGGCTCTGATTAGATTTGATGCCACAAACTTTCCGATGATTGCTGGAGAAGAAATCACCTGCCGGCTGTATTCTGCTGGTCAGATTTGCTACTAATGGAGAAGGCACAGGCTTTACCCAAGACCTCATTTTTTTACTGCAGTTACTCACATGTGCCGGCACCAGAGGAAACTGATGGTGACCAATTGTCTATGTGCTTTTGTTAGCGCCTCTTTTCTGCTGTGCTGGGCTACACAATTACCAGAGCCCTTGAGAATGCTTATTGTCAATAGGAGTAATTTCACATCCCATCCATTTAGTGAAAAGATGTGAAAATTGATCTTGGTTCTGCTGTGAGACTGGAAACAGAGCACGGGCTACAAATGCCTTGGAAATAAATATGTGCCCATCGTTGTTTTCACTAGGTATTGTGTGTAGTCCAGCCTCCAGGGAAATGAACTCAAGTCCAGCTGTCATTCTGTGGAAGTTCAGATGTGTTTCCAATCTGGAGAAGTAGGCTGTCAGTTTCATTTATTGTTAAATTTTTATAGTGGTTGTCAAGTAAGGCAGCGATCCCCAACCTTTTTGGCACCCAGGGACTGGTTTCATGGAAGACAATTTTTCCATGGACTGGAGGGGCGGGGAGGAAGGTTTGGGGATGATTCAAGCGCATTACATTTATTGTGCAGTCAAATCTCTCTACTAATGATAGTCTGCATTTGCAGCCGCTCCCCAGAGCTAGCATCACCTCCTCAGCTCCACCTCAGCTCCACCTCAGGTCATCAGGCATGAGATTCTCATAAAGAGCGTGCAACCTAGACCCCTCACCTGCGCAGTTTACAGCAGGGTTCACGCTCCTATGAGAATCTAATGCTGCTGCTGATCTGACAGGAGGTGGAGCTGAGGCAGTGATGCGGATGATGGTGAGTGGCTGTAAATACAGATGAAGCTGCACTTGCTCTCCCACAGCTCACCTCCTGCTGTGCAGCCCCGTTCCTAACAGGTACTGGTCCGTGGACCAGGGGGTTAGGGACTGGAGAAGTAAGGGATTGGCAGCCCTGAAGAGCACTCTTCTCTGTTTTATCCCCAGACAGGGGACAATGTAATTCGACACTTACTGCCAAGAAGGAACTCATCCTTCCAATTCAGCTTATTGTCTGGGCTCTTTTTTTATGGTTTCAAAAGTCTCTTCAAAAGGGCAGCAAAATTAGCCTTAAATAGTACTTCTTGGATGGCTTTCAACAATGGCGATAAGGCCAAAGCTTCTCATCTTGACAGAAGTGGTTTCATTACCACTTGTTTCTATTTTGCCAAAATAAGCAAGGAACTTAAAAATGTGTTTTCATTATGGCTAAAGACCATGTTTTAGTTGATATCTCTTGAAAGGAAAGAACAATCTGCAAACTCCGTTATTAGTCTCTCTCTAGCTTTCTGCTCCTAAGGCAAAAATTAGGTTTGTTGTTGTTGTTTGTTTTTCTTCAAGAGGACTTCTGTTTCACTTAGCACAATTAACATATCAATGAGAATTTGTGTTTCCATAAATTCTGTCTTTCACTCCAAGGAATCAGACTTATTACAAAATGACCTTCATTTACAAAGAGCTGTCATCAAGACAAAAATCTTTATCCTAAATATTAACTTTTGAAACAGAAGGCTCAATAAAAGCAAAAAGCATAAAACTATATTTTCTAAGTCTTCTTCCCTTGCAGGTGACGTTAGCTCAACTTTGATCCACAGGCATGACATCATCTATGGGGTGCACCCAGTGCCAAACATACTGCATTTTTTTGACCAAAACAGTGGTTTTGTGCAGACTTACAGATACAGGCTAAACAGCTTCAAAGTTGGCCTGAGTCTTCACAGACAAACAGGTCAGAGCATATTTGAGTTCCGCAACTCCTGCAGAGGGCCCAGCCTCTTCCCCTGCGGCCAGCTGGAGAGTTTACATTTGTCAATTACTTCCTCCAGGGCCTGGCTCAGGTCTCATTTCCTCCAAGAGCCTCTCTTGCACTAACTCACCTCACTCAGCCCTTCTACCCCATCTGCTTATTACTCATCTCGTATTCTTTGTTCTGCTCTGCCATGTGCTCAGTTATATTTTACCTCGAGATTGTTCTCTAAATTTTTACTTTATCCTTCAGCTAAACTGAAATTGCCTGAAAAGTAGGGCCTGTCTGCTACTTCTTTTGTGTACTTCAGTGGCACTTAAGTACAGTGCTACTCGTACAATGGTTTCTTAGGAAGAGGAATGTTCTGTGGTTGTTGCGTTGGGGTTGGGATCTTGCCTTTGCCTTCTGTTCCTAAAAACCACACTCACTGCTTCTACATCACGGGGTTTTCCCCATCTGCTCTGGCAATGGCATGCTACCTTGGCGTATTCCTCTTTGTTTTGACCCAGAAATCTGTCCCAAGTTTCTTTCCTCAGTGGCTAACATCTCATGGATTTTATTTTTCAAAGGTTAGAAATCATCCACATCAGGAAGGTAGGGATGGGGAGGCAGGGAAGAGTGATGTCTGTGCAAGGAGTCATGCCAAGTGGGCAGCAGGGGACCCAAGGAGGTGTAGGAGAAGACCTTTAGGTGCCAGAGGGAACAGCGAGGGGAGCAGATAGTTGGGGAGGCTCAGGTGAGGGAGGAGCCAGGGAAATTTAGAGCCAAAGTGTTTAGAATCAATGCTGATTTGAAAAATAGTCATAGGTGCAATTAAAGCATCTCCAAAATAAAGATAGAAGGCCATGATTCTAAACCCAGCCTCACACATTTCCGGGGGATACATGCTGGGGGAATAGGAAGCCATAGAATAAATAAGACACTTTTTCTGGAATGTCTATTTAACTGAACAATTTATAAGCAAATGAACAAGCTTAGGCAATATCTCACTCCTTTTTTGGGAGGCATTCACTTGACTGGAAAGCCCATGAAGCTTTAGGTATGGCTGGAGACAGGTGCTCCAGTCGTGTTGTCAGAGCTGCAGCTCTTTCCCATCTCTCTGCTCGGCTTGGCCTCATTCTGAGTGTGGGCTTTCCCCAACTTCCAGTTAAACTGGCTGCTGGAAACACCAGATTCTTATTCTCCTTGCTTAGCTATACACAGAAGAAAAATAACTTCTTTCTCCTCATATTCATTCCCTAATTTTAAAAAGAGACTTCAGTTGGCCCTGCTTGAGATACGTGCCGGTAAGGTACCACGATTGGCCTAGCCTGTGTCTGCAGCCAAGCCCTGTGACCGGGCATCCGAAGCCATTGTGAATGACAACCCCATGGCAATGCTGTGCTTCCCTCCAGGAGAGGAGACCAGTAGACAAAAACACCATGTTTATGGCACTCAATGTTAAGTAATCTAAAACATTTTTATATTCAAATAAACCCACTTTGGGTTACCAGCAGGGTGGGGGTGCATGATCTGCCTTCTTTTGCTGTTATCATTATCACACTTTGAAGAAAAAGTGTTGAGGAGTACTGATCAGCACACATAGCTTGTTAAACCCACACCTACCGTGTGGAGTTAGGTGTGGCTGTACTTACCACACTGGATAGTTGTGCCTTTCAGAGGAAGCCTGACAGTGTTTGTGGATGTTGTAAAATTGCGGGGCCTGTGTTTCCAATTTCGTGGAGAGCATCACTGGCTTTACAGACCAGATGGACCCGAACTGTCAGACTGTGGGCAACTGCAGCAAGAGCCAGTCATGGGTGTTGTCACTCGTTTTCACTCCAGTGGGGTAGACACCCTAAAAAGTGATATAAGGATATGAGAAAGGATGGGAGAACCTACAGGGAAAGGTACAGATGTATAAAAGGAAATTGGCATGGAGGAGGAGCACAGTGCTCTAGTGAGCACTCACAGATCCAATGATCTGAGCTGCACACGCTTGACTGCCTGGCATCCAACCAGCCAGGATTTCGCGGTCCCCAAGTTTAGGCAACACCAGAACAAGGGTGTAGCAGGTGCTGTCTGTTCTGTGCCTTGTATCTCTCTGCTTTACCATTCCGGTGCAGAACTACCTGGCTTCCAGTCACCAGCACCTGCATTTCCTTGCCTGTGGGTGCTCCCTGGCCACTGCTGTGTGGCAGGCTGGAAGTCCCCTATTGCCCCCTCCCAGGCATACACACGTCTCAGAGCAGCCCCTAGCCAATGCCTGACAGGAGTGAGAAATACCTCAGCTCCCCGTCCCCTGGATGAGCTTACTCCAATGTGTGTTCCACACTGCCTCTCAGACCTGCCCAGCGGGATTAAGCTCCAGTTGCCCACAGTAGTAGCCAGCTTGGTAACACATCCTTTGTTGTCTATTTTCCCTTTCTTATGTCACTCACTGCCACACTTACACTACTTAAACTTCTTGCACTTGAACCCTTATCTCAGAGTTAACTTCTGCAGGAGCTCAAACCAAGATGGGAGTTTTCAGATAAAGTTTCAGGATCTTTCGTTAGAATAGGGAAGGCTTTCTGTGGTTTTGGATAGGAATGACGGACCTGTGATGCAAATATCCGCTAATGTCTCTGTAGATTGATGTGGTCATTAATGCTTAGTAGAGTCATTCCGAGGCTATTGAATGAACAGGGAACCCCACATGATCCCCTAACATCTCTTCTGGTTAAATATTGTTGTATAACAATAGTAATCACGGTAACATTATAGTCCCTTATTAACACAGTCCATGCATCTAGGGATTGGTTGGGGTTTGACTGATCTAGGCTGGGCTCACTCATGCGTCTGTAGTCAGCTGGGCTGCTCTTCTAGTCTGAGCGTAGCCCGGCAGCTCTGTTTTGTGTGTTTCTCCTCCCCTCCTGGGACCCGTCAGCCACCCAGGGCACATTCTTCTCTTTGCAGTGGCAGAGGTGGAAAAGTACGTGTCCAGTTGAGCAAATGTTTTTTAAGCCTTTATTTACATCACATATGTGGGTGTTCCTTTGGCACAAGTAAATTGGATGACCAAACTCAAAGTCAAAGGGTAGGAAAAAACACTTTTCTCCTTTTGGAGATGATCTGCAAAGTCACATGACAAGAGGCATGGAAAGGGGGAGGGATGAAAAACTGAGGCCAAATCTACCCAACACCTATACATTTGCTTTCCTAAATCTAATTTTCTACTCCTCTGTCCCTGGGAGAATTCTGCAAGAAACACTTAGCCGTCATCAAATTTTATAACTAGATTCTCAAGTAAATTAAGTACTGGCTTGCCTCTTTTTCTTTTATTATTTTGTTCTCTTATGCAATAAACAACCTGTTTTTATAATTTAAATAAATCCAATAAAAGTGGCCATCTGAGCTTGTCTTAGCCCTGAACTAATGAATTTGAAGTGAAATGTGTTTCTTTAGCTGAAGCATTATAGCAATAACCAATCAGCAATCAGGAACACTGCTTCCAGACAACACACATTTCCAGAATTGTTTAATTTAAGGATTCCTTAATTCTTAAACTTCACACTGACCACCCTCAGGACTTCCCCAGACATGCTGAAACAGCAGCGTAATGGAAACACCTATCATCCATCTTCTCGTTAGTCCTTTTTGTATTCTCCTTCCGTCAGAAAAGAAAAAAAAAAAGATTTATGACTCATTGTTTTTCAAGAATGCTGCTTCCTCTTCAGTTTTTCAGGTTATTTTGGATAAGATTTTCTCCTTGTTTATACGCTGCCCACTGAAGTGCTTTTTGTAGCCCAGGTTTGTATGTTTACAGACCCATCAGTCAATTTCACGATATTATTTTCTGTCCTATCGCTGTCTTCGGTGCTTTGAAAATGACTTGATATACAAAAAACAAAGAAAACATACCTAGAGTCAGTCTTGCCATTAAAAACAATCATATTGTTTGACCGGTCCCTCTGATGGTAGCTCCGTTTCCTTAGATGTGTCTTTTGGGACTACTTTAGGGCCGTTTCTGAAATGGTATGTTTCTGGGGTTCTCTAGGGAATTGTCCTAGGTTCTGAGGAGCCTGAGTTTCCATTATCTGTGGGAGCACAGGAAGGAATTTTACAGTGATTCTGCTACAGTGAAACATTTGCCTTGAGGCTGGAATCAAAAATAGCAGCTGGAAGGACATTTGGAAAGGGGGGTTTGTGGGAGTGCAAGAGAGGTGGAGACAGAGCTTTTCACATTTGGATAAAAACACCAGCTACAAGGCAAGACGGAGACAGGGCTGGCATCTTCTACCCTTGAAACCATCCCAAATTCAATTCTCCTCGGGCTTGGCTCTCAGAGCCAGTGATTTCAGTGCCGTGAGTGGCAGCCAGGGTCAGCGCCTGCTCTCGGTAAGGAACAGTGAGCGCCACGACTCCGGGACGCCGACCAGCAGCACCGTTGTTCCGTCGCTGCTCCTCCCACAGCAAGTCAGCGTCTGAAATCTAGACTGCTTCCCCGGAGTCACTGGTCAGGGAACAACTCATTGCAGCCCTCTGACGACATGGGAAAGAGATGTTTCACCTTTACTAATCAGTGTCATTGCAATAAAGGACACACATTATAGAAGATTTGGGCAAGTGCCTAAGAGAAATAAACAAAGGAATGTCAACTAGAAATAGAAACATCTACAAAATCATGATACAAGAGATGGTAGCAGCTAGTCTCCAAAGACAGGCCCCGGGCAAACCCTGCCTCCTAGCATTAGTATTTTTATGCTCTTGTGAGATGTCCTCCCTTTGATTCTGGGCTGCCTTGCACATACCTGTGACTAACAGAATAGGGCTCAAATGACACTGTGTGACTTCTGAGGCTGGGTCATAAGAAGTCTTGCAGCCTCTGCCTGGATCTCCTAGGTACAACTTCTTGCTCTTGGGACAGTCCCACTAGAACCCAACCATGAAGCTGTGAATAGCCCCAAGGCACATGGAGAGTCCGTGTGTGGGTGCTCTAGAGGACAGCCCAGCTGTGCTCCCCCCTGACAGCCAGCATCAACTGTCACTTCAGATGCCTCCAGCCCCAGCAGCCATTGGTCCAAAACCACATGAGATAGTCCAAGAAAACTGCTCAGCTGAGAACACTGAACACACAGAACCAGGAGAAATAATAATAAATTGTTATTATAAGCTACTAGGTAACTGGAACAGAAATTATATATTTATACCCAAAGATATATATACTTATATATACTTATATATACTTACAAAGATCCATCAACCGATGGATCAGTTGAATGACTTTTTAGTCACTTATCCATTTACTCAACAAACATCTATTGAACTTACATGTGCCAGGCATAGTGCTAGTCTCTGGGAATACAGTGGTAAATAAACTAATTGCAGTCCTGACTCTAAGGAACTTACAGTTTAGTGGGGGAAGATGACAATAAACAAGCAAACACATAAATAATTATAAAATTAGAAATTATGTCATTTTATGATAAAAAGAAAAAGAACATGGTGCTATGCCAGAATAAGAGGGAAATCCAACCTGGCCTGGGTAATCAGTAAAGATTTCTCCAAGGGGGTGATTCTTAAGTGGATATCTGAAATGTGAGAAGGAGCCAGCCATGCTAGGCATGAAGGGCCCAGAGAACTTTCTAGAATAAGCGAATGATAAAGACCCTAAAGTGAGGAGCTCGGGATATTGAAAGGGCTGAGAGAAAGCCACCATGGTTGGGCTAGAGGGACCTAGCAGAGAGGGGCTGGAGAGGAAGAATTGGACCAGAGCAGTCATGCTTCTAGGTCATGGTGAGGGGTTTGGATTTTCTCCTAAATGCAATGGGAAACTGTTAAAGGCATTTAAACAGAGGAGTGACATGATCCAATTTACATTTTAAAAAGGTCACTCAGGCAGCCTGGTGGATAACAGATTGGAAGGGGTGAGAGGGGATCAGGGAGGCAGCCATCCACGCAAGGTGCTGGAAGGTTCCAACACTGCAGGTAGAGCCCTGAGAGGTACCACATGGCACCTGCTTCCTGCTGTGTCATGGGGCCATTGCTCCTCACAGAGCCCCAGCAGCATTTGTTCTAAGGCAGGTCCTCTACGGACTGTACTTCTAATGGATGACAAATGCTGTCGGCCCACGAATTCCCATCCAGAGAATTTCTCCATTGTTTCTGTGATGCACACACTACCCTAGTTCTGGCGTGAGAAGTGAGCCATGCGCACAGCTCAGCCACCCCAGTCAGGTGTGTGCCAAGGGGTGCTCACGAACCTGCTGCCCTCAGTGTACCCTCTAGTGCACTCTAGTGGGCTCACTCTAGTGCACCCTCGTCTTACACCAGATGCCACTCCAGAGGTGGCTGGGGGTGAGGGGCTGTAGGAATACCGCCCCTCAATGCCCACCCCGAGCCAGCAGCAAATCCTGTGTCCCAGGACACGTGATGTCTGAAGTGCCAGTCCATCTGGTTGACCAGATTTGCCGCCTTGATGAAGCTGTCTTTCCTGACCAAGTTGGCTACTGTTACCAACAGATACTGGGTCCCTGCGCTGTTGTTAAATTAGTTGTGAATAAAAGGGAAGCAGAGTATCTAAGGCCTGCAGTCCCCATGGGCTAGAGGAAATCTGTCAATAGCAATTATTCCCCAGGATTGTCATTACAAAGGTATTTAGCTCTGCATGTTCAGCTGCCCTCTGACTTTCACAGGATTTATAGATTGTACCTTCACAGAAACTGCCAGGCACATTTCTGACAAAAATATCTGCATATACACAGCCGAGTGTGTGTGGCAAGAACTGAACTGAGTGTGCTGGGGAGTAGACCCCCTCACCTTAAAGCTGTTTCCCCCAGGTCTCCCACCTCCCCCAGCACCATCCGGCCACCACCCAGCCACCGCCTGCCATGAATCTGGGAGTCAGCCTTGACCTCTGTCTTCCTCTTCCTCTGCACTGCCACTCACTTTGTCTCCCCAAACCATTCACTTTTCTCCCTCTGCCCACTGCTGCCCTAGTCCAGGATGCCCCCAGCAGCACCCTCTCTGGTCTCTGCATCCAGACTCCTCGGGTCCACTCTCCCTAGACTCATCGCTCCTCGCTTCCACCTCATCCTCCAAGCGTCAGCCATATTTATTGACTGTTAGCCCCTCAAGGGCGCTTCCCCCAACTCTGGGCCTTCCCATACACCAAAGAGTTGGCAACCATGATCCACGATCCGTGGGCCTATTGTCTGTTTCGTAAATTAAGTTTTACTGGAACACATCCACCCCCATTCATTTATGGATTGTCTAGAGCAGCGTTTGCGCTACAACACAAAAGTAGTTGAGAAGTTAAGGCAGAGACTGTATGGCCTACAAAGCCTCAAATATTTACTACCTATCCCTTCATAGAAAAACTTGGCCAAACTTGCCATACACTGCTCCTTCTGCATTGAACTTTCCTCTTCTTATATCCTTTCTCTTTGTCCACCCCTTCCTTCTCTTCAGACCTGGCAAACTCCTGCGTACCCTTCAGCTCTTAGTCCAGAAATCACTTCCTCCAGGAAGCCCTCCATGACCATCCCCCTGTATATTCCCATAGCACTCTATTTTTGTATCACAGCAATAATTACAATGGCCTATTTACTTCTCTGTCTCCCCACCAGACTCTAAGGTCCTTGAAGGCAAAGACTGCGCCTATCTTGTAGGCCTGCTTCTTTATTTAGTGAGCCCTGGAGCAAGTATCATTAGTCTCATCTGCCATTTGTCTACATATTTAAACATTATAAATCAAGCTAACAAATGGTTAAATAAAATACCTTTATACTCTTACCCTGACAAGTATTCCTTTGTATGTGGTAAAAAATACATGTAAACTTATGATTTATATGTGATTAGAAGTTGGTAAAATATTAAATACAATTTAATTATTATTGTGAATGTCTGGGTGTTCTAATATTTTATATTTATTTATATATTTATTTTATAAAATTTAGTTTTCTTCTCTTCATTTTGCCAGAATCACTAATTACGTGATTGTAATCTAGATTTTCATATAATGTGTGTTCGATTGCTGGTAATAATCTAAAGAATTAAAAATAAAATTAAGTGCATTAAAAGTACATAAAATTTGGGTATATTTTCAAAAAATTAAATTAAAAACAAGGAAGCAGAACATGAATATTATTTTATATATGTTATTTTTCTCCTGAATTATTGAAAATTATATTAAAATGAAAAGGCAAAATAAAAAGTATAACTAATGAATGTCAAAATTTTAAATTAAAATGGTTCAAAGCTAAATTTTTAATTTTGTGAAAATTTAATCATATCTCATTAAATATGTACGCAAATAAAAGGATTCCAATTCTAGTGTGTAACATCTATTAGTTGACAATGTAGAGAATTGGTATCACTTCATATGCTATAAGTAGACCTACATATGCACAAATATAATATGAATTGTTTAATACAGTTACTATCATGCTGTTTCATAAGTACCATCAGAACTAAAAATTGGAAGAATACTAAGAGAAGTGAGAAAATGGACCCTCAGCCCCAACGGGGAATCGTACTTCGTTTTGCAACAGTTTATTGCATTCATGACAAGAGGAGGGACTGGTCAACTTATTTGTCTTTTCTCTTACCTAAGCCCTTCTGCTGCTCAAATCCTCCCCACACACCAAAGAAGTGTCTTCCTCCAACATCAGCAGTGGCACAACCCACAGACCTTTGTTGTATTGTGACACAGCCTTCTTTAGTTTTGAGGACACACTGCAAGGGATGTAGGGAAGCATTTTCTTGGGGCTGAATGGAGTTAGCCACAGTTATGCTGCACCAATGCTGAGCACGGAGCCCAAGTGACAGGGACACTTTAATAGATTTATTATGGTGTGTATTTGTTATATGCAGCATCCACTAGAGTGAGGGGCCCATGGTAGGAACCCCTTTTGCTTGGGTGTAAGGGCATTACTGCTCTCTTGCCTACTGTGTACCCCTACTTCTGATTGTAGAGTCTTGTACATAGTAGGTACTCAGTAAATACTGGCAGGTACACTGTGAAGAATTTTTATTCTTTTGGACCAGTGAGGTGCTGATACGTAAATGACTGCTCTCTGGCCTAACCACCATTGGAGTATAGCCATCTAGTAGAGCAGGGGTCAGCAAACTCTTTCCAAAAAGGGCCAGATAGTAGTAAGTAGTGTAAGCTTGGTGATTGTGTTGCAAATACTCAACTCTGCTATTGTAGTGCAAAAACAGCCATAGACAATATGTTAACAAACAAGTGTGACTGTGTTCCAGTAAAATTTCATGTAAAAAACAGGTAGCAGGACATATTTGGCCCATGGGCCATAGTTTGCCAACCCCTGTGCTAGATCATAGGAGGACAAGGGACAAGGCTCATGAAGAGGAGGAGGGAGAGTTGAAAAATATTTAGGAGGAAGGATTCTCAAGAGTTGATGCCTGCTAAGGGCATGGCTACCCTACTCTGATGTCTTCATTTACTCCAGCATAGGAGTAAAAACCTGAGCTCAAACTGCCCAGAGTTGCCAAATGCATCCACAAGACTTGCTCCCCTTCATCTGGGCAGCTACTCCTACTTCTTGGTTTCCCTGGTTTGTCACCTCTGCCTGACTGTATTTGTCTTACTATACATATGTGTCTTCAATTTTCTGTCTATCTCAGTGCTTCTCCAACTTGGCTGTGCATTAGAATTACCCAGGGAGTTTATAAGAATATTCCTGCCTGAACCCCTGTGTTAGTCTGCTAGGGCTGCTATGACAAAATAGTAATACCACAGATCAGGTGGCTTAAACATCAGAGATTTATTTTCCCACTCTTCTGGAGGTTAGAAGTCCAAGACCAAGGCGCTGTCAAGATTTGTTTCTTGAGCAGCCTATCTCCTTGGTTTGCAAATGGCCGCCTTCTCTCTGTGTCTTCATGTGGCCTTTTCTCTGTATGTGGAGAGGGAGAGACAGAGACAGAGACAAAGAGAAAGAGAGAGAGACTGTGCGTGAGTGTGAGTGCTCTGGTGTCTCCTCCTCTTTTGATAAAAACACCAGCCCTATCGGATTAGGATCTTACTCTTATAACCTCACTTAACCATAATTATCCCCTTAAGGGTCCTATCTCCAAATACAGTCACATTGGAAGTTAGGGTTTCAATATAAGAATTTTGGGGAAACACAATTCAGTCCAAAACACCAGGTTTTTGGATTGATTGGTTTTGGTTTCAGGTGAGGTCTAGGTACTGATTTTTTTTTTTTAAGCTCCCCCAGAAAATTCGAATGCTCAGCATATTTCAGAAGCACTGGTAGCCAGTTACATTTGATATCCTGGCTCTGGTCTTAATATCCCAGCTCTGTCGCCCTTCCAGGACCCAATTTCAGCTAATAGCTCCCCATTTCCATGCTTGATCAATCTCTCTTTGACCAGCCTTCACTTCAAGGGAAGGAGAACTGGACAGTATGTGGAAAGTAAGGAACAGCAGGAGGAAGGAGATTTCCAGGTTTCTCCTTGGCTGATGGGAGGGCCATTCATTCCATAAGGAGGAGGAGCAGGTCTACAGGTGAAGGTGTTGTGTCTGGCTGTGTCGTGCTGACTTTGAGATGCCTGTGAGACAGTCACATGTTATTATCAATAAGTCCGGAATTGAGATGAGAGGTCTTGGCTAGAAATAAAGATTTCAGTCTTTATCAGCACACCGTTGGGAGTTAAATGCATGGGAGTGAATGACTGGCAAAAGAGGGTGAGAAATGGAAACCTGGAGAATTCTATCAGTGAAGAGAGGGGTGGAGAAAGAGTTTCCAATGACTAAGACTAGGAGGCATTTCAGTGAGTTGGAAACTCGAGGAGGGGATACAAAGGAGGAAGAGGTCAATCATAAAATGTAACCAAGAAGCTAAATTTTAAAAAATCTAAAGCATCTCCTGGATTTGACAATTAGAGGGAACTGGCAAAGTTGGTGACAGGGCCTTTGCGGGGTCACCTCGATCTGGCCTCTCTCTGAGCCCGGGGAGGCTGACCTGTACGGGCAGCATCAGCGCATTTCCTGGCCCTCTGGATTCTTGCTGTGCTTGGCCAATGGGGAATATCGGCAGGAAATGAGTGAGCAGGAGGAGAGAGAGGCTGAGGCGTCTATTCTCCTCGCCCCCTTGAGAGGAGGATTCCTGTCCGCTGCTTGCACTCCTGCGGGGTGGCCCTCTTCACACAGTATCTCCCAGGCTCCCACAAAGCCTCTTTGCCCTTTTCCTGCAGGCCTGGGGTAGTGACAGCTTCCTGCTGTTACCAGCCCCTGTGGTGCCACGCTTTTCTCCCAACTTCCCTGTATCCTCTCAGCATCTCTGTGAATAGTCCTTATATTAAACTCTCCTCAAATGACCCAATTTGAGTGTGCTCTTGGTTTCCTGCCGGGATCCTGACGGAGGCAGGGCTCACTCCAGGCCGCAGTGGGCTGGGAAATGAGTGGCAGAGCAGGGAATGTACAATATTATTTTGAAGAGCAACATAGAGAAGTACAGATAATAATATGAAACTATACCAGATTGCCAATGGGAGCTTGTGGACTAAGTCCTGTTGTCTGTCATGATGTGGTCAGGAAAACACACACCCCTCCAGGTATCTCACATAGAAAGGGGTTGATACAAGGAAACAGAGGCTTAAACAACTCTAGGAAAGCTATAGGAGTGGAGGTGGTCACGATACCTCTTTCAGGAAATCTAGAAGTGCAGGAATCACAAAGAAGCCACTGCCATTGATCTGAGCTGCCTATAGAACCATGGGGGGGCGGATTCTCAGGAGAATGTCCAAAAGATTTAGGCAAAATTCCACCTCAGCCATCTGCCGCTGCCTCCAGAAAACAATGGCTTCTCCTCTTCCCCTACCAAATTTTAGGCAAGTGCCTCTCATTGGTGGAGTGTAAGCTGAATACTGTTGGCAAGATCAGGGAAATGTAGTTTCCAAGTTTATTCTCCTGTGGAAAAAGATAAGAGCCCAGACAGGCAGATATGGTACTGAGTATCCACAAGTGGCAATTGGCAGGGTTCCCAACAACAATCTCTCTCCTGCCACTTACATAGACAATTTTATTACTTGACATCGTAATATTACATTCTGTCCCTACTAGGATTATTCACCATAAGAATTGGTGGGATAACTATATTTATGTTACAGGTTTTATAAAGATCAACAACATTAAGTACAAATTGCCTGTATATGTGGAAGACTTTGGGAAGAGTAACAAAAAAGGAAAAATATCCAGTTCCTGTTCTTAAGAAAGCAAATGTCACTCATGTAAAAAAACTTTGACGGAGAATCTACTATGTGCTCACATTGGAAACCTAGGAAAACAGAATTTTGTGTCAAGGGATTAAAAACCTGCAAGGGAATAATGAATACCAAATTCAGGATAGAGATTACCAACAGGGAGGGAGGGGATCTAGGCAGCTATAACTGTATAAGTAATATTTTAAAGTGGGTGGAGTGTACATATGTGTACTTTATTTTCATTTCTATTTTTGTTATGGCTGAAACATCTCATAATGAACTTTTCTTTTTTAAAAAGAACTATGCAGGGTCTCTGTCCTTGGGGAGTTTATATTAATATTTTAATATGAGAACTCCCCTCCCCTCAGACATACACACACAGGTGAAATGGACTAAGATATGGCACTGAGCCACTGTCTAAGGGAGAGCTTCCTGGGAACCAATCTTTGTGAAGTTAATCAAGTAGATCAAGAAGAAAAATTATACATGAATTCTGCTACAAAAGGTAAATTTAATATTGGTATAGATTTTCATCTTTAATGAAGGTGTTTGCTATGGTTTGAATGTATCCCCCAAAGTTCAGGTGTTGGGAACTTAATCCTCAAAGCAACAGTGTTGGGAGGTATGTCCTAATGGAAGGTGTTTAGGTCGTGAGACCTCCACTCTCATGAATGTATTAATGTCATTATCTCAGGAGTGGGTTCATTATCTCAGGAGTGGGTTAGTTATAAAAGTGAGTTTGGTGCTTGCTCTGTCTCTCTCTTTCACATGCTCTTTGCCTTCTGCCTTCTGCTATTGGGTGACTCAACAAGAAGGCCCTCACCAGATGCAGCTGCTTGATCTTGGACTTTCCAACCTCCAGAATCATGAGCCAAATACATTTCTTTTCTTTATAAACTACCCACTCCCTGGCATTGTGTTATAGCAGCATAAAATTAATCATACTTGATATCTTTCTTGCTTTGTCAGGGAAAGACAGAATAAAGATAATGCCCCACCTCACACTGACTTTCAATGATTCTACCTCCAATAGAACACTCTAAACTGAAGATGCAAATGTGAAGGGATAGGAGGCAAGGTGGTGAGCAGCATGAGGTGGAGGACAGGTAGATTTTGAGGCAGGCTTTGGTGGGCAGGAAGTGGGAAATGAGATGTAGGGTTTAGAAAAGCAAAAAGAAAGGAAAGGAAAAGGAGGAAAAGAAGACAAGCATTCAAAATTCACTTCAGGCTAAGACTATATATAAAATGTCATGGAAAGTTCACAAACAGCAGGACATGTTCCCTGACTTCGAGGAACTTAGAGAAGCATTTGCCCGAAGGCTCAGAATGCTTAGAATGATGCTCAATATGCCATGTGCTTTACAATGATGGTCTTACTTAATTTACACACTAACCCCATGAGCTCAGCACTCCTAAGCCCAGGTGTCAGGCAAGGAAACTTAGCACAGAGCAGTTCTGTAACTCACTTGTCTGCAGCAAGGGGCAGAACCAGCACCATTCTTAACTGTTTCCCTCCCCAGGCCTGAGAGACTTCAGTGGATGATGGAACTAATGATGTCTCCTGGAAACATTTGTCTCTAGAAGGTAGGGGCATTACTTGTTCATTCCTCAGTCCCCTCCCCAGGTACCATAGGTATATTTTCTGATTCTACTATTTTTTAAATCACATTTCCTTCCTCTCCTGTCCTCTCTAATCCCTTTCTCTGTGCCTGTCTTCTATTCCTGTCCCATTCCACTCCCCAAGCCTGCAATAACATATATTCAAACAGTAAGCTATGCTTTTGGTTTTCCAAATTGTCTTCTTTCTTTGCATCTATGTTTGGAGGAAATAGAATATGTAACCCCTAAAGACCCTTCCCAGACTGTAATTTTCCCTTCAATTCTGTATCATTCCCATCAGCTCAGAAACATAGTTTAACACTCCCATATTTAGAAAAAAATAGTAACTATTTTTTAAAAACTCTTTCTTGATCCCACATGCTCCTGCAACCCTGTTTCTCTATTCCGCATTTACAGCAAGTCATCTTATAAAAAGTTGTCTTCATTTCTCACCTCCCATTCTCTCTTCAACCCACTTCAACTGGCTCCTGTCCCACTCTGTGCTGATATCTCCCAATTTTATATTTCCAGTCCCAGCCTTCCTTCTTAACCAGCTGCCTCCTTCACATCTAATTTGGATGTTTTACATGCATTTGCAAGCTAACATGCCCCGGGGCAAATCCTTATTTTCACAGCCTGACCTACTCCTCTCCAGACTTTCCTTACCTGGCAAATAACTCCCCTAGGAGCCTAAGCCGAGGGTCTGGAGACTGTTCATTTCCTTGGCCCTCAATATTGAATCCACCAAGTGCTATCCACCCTACCTCCAGAATATCCCAAATCTGTCTGCTTCTCTCCATCTCTATCCTCATCCAAGCCACCATCACTCTTACTGGAATTACAGTTACAGCCACTTTATATAATCCATTCTCCAAGTAGTAGCCAGAGTAATATTTTAAAATGCAAATCAGATAAAATCACTCTTCTATGTAAAACTCTTCCATGTCTTTCCTTTGGGTTTAGCATAAAATCTGGCCTTCAAGGCTCTATATGATCAGGTTTCTGGTCCTCTGTCTGGCAAGATGACCCTCTCCCCTGCTCACCAAGCTGCAGTTGTACTTCTGATCTTTCTGTGCCTTGAGCATGTTAAGCTGTGAAGCTTCTCCTCTGACTGTTCACTCCTTCTGCTTGGATTACGAATTCCCTTAGTCTTCCACACCTGGCTTTTTCCCAGTATTTGGGTCTCAAATGTCACCTTTTCGGCCTTCTCTCACCATCCACTTTAACTTATCTACTCGCTATCACCCTGTCCTATTTTATTTTCATATAAAAACTTATTACTACCTGATGTCCCATTGTCTTGTGTGAGTCTATCCACTCTAGAATGCAAGCTCTGTGAGAACTAGAACCTTATCTTTCTTGTGTTTTACCATACGCTCAGTAGCTAGAATGGATGCCTGCACATAGTGGGCACTCAATAAACATTTGTTTAATCATTGAAAAATAAGCTCCTTGAAATCTGAGACCATTATGACTCATAAACTTTTATATAACTTTTCCCAACTACCTAATCACATTGCCACATTATGAGCTCTCAAGATACGATTCACAGTGATGAAAACATATAAAACAGATTTACCTTAAAAATTCTGGGGAGACAAAGGGAAAGAGAAGAATTTAATGTATGCTTTCATTTTAACGAAAGTTTATTGTGATAAATCTAACAGTTATACGAACTGCAATCTCCCCAGTATGGGAATCTTTTCTGGGTTTGGGGTCCAAACCTTTGAATTAACTAGTAGTGGTTGACAAGTCCCAGAGGCAAGCATTTCCCAACCCTCTTAGGCTTTCATCCTGGTCTTCCATTCCCCTTTTACCTCGTGAACTAGAGGAGCAATGAGTATTTCTTTTGAGAATTCTTCTCTTCCATCAAGAAACAATGTCAATAATCCATGCCCTGAAGAATTTTCCAGGGTTTCAGGATGTATATTATGAAACACTTTTAAAAAGTGGGTTATGGGCACTTTTCTATCCACTCGGTATAACTCTAATAGATTGTGTAATGCCTCATGAAGGTCCTGGACGCTCACCACCCACATCTCCAGTCTAAAACTAGGTTATGAGTAAAATGAAAACTCTGCAAAAAAAAATATATATATATATCCTTCAACTTCTCATAAAGTCCTCAGCTCAATTCATATCTCACAGGCATGGAAATCCAGATTGTGCAAAGAGGTCAAGAACCTAAATAATTATTCAGCTAGCATTTTGAAATTGTGGAAATTCTCATTTCCACACAAAAGCCAAGAGAATGCAGCCATGGCGTGACATCAGCAGGCAAAAGACTGAAAAGATATTTTCCTTAATTACCTGATAGCTCCTGCCCTGCTTTAACTTGAGTGAGGCAAGCCTGCCACACACACACCTAGGGTTCAGGGAACGTTAGGGTGGAGGAGGGGTGGGATGGAGTGGAGAGGCTTTATCTAGTCTGAACCGTGCACAGCTTGGGAAAGTGCCCAAGTGAAAACAATTGAATACCAAATCATTTTCCCACAAGGCTGGCAGAGTTCTCCATAGACTGTTAAGCTCCAACTACTTTGTAAACTCTATGAAGACATCTTTAAGGTCCTACTATTTTTCTCCCCTCTGGGAAAATGTCTTCACTCCAAGAGGTTATCCTGGGAAGATATCACTGTCTTCAAGCCCCAACAACAAAGTCCCTAGGCGCCCCCCATCCTGAAATTCTTGAACCCTGGGCTCCACCCTAATTCGGTTTAGGAAACTGATAAGCAGCTGTAAAAATAAAGTGTAAAACAGTCTCTCCCATTCAAATTGGTGGCACGGTTTGCACTTTTAAAAAAAGGGGCCCGGAGGTTGTTCTTTTCCATTTTTTGAAAATGACCAAAACACAGCTAAGCAACCATACATATTGCAAAGTGAATTTGTGCACCCATTAGCTTGTATGTAGTTCATATGGTTGTATGTATGTATTTATTTAAAACTTTGTTTTATCAACATTTTAACACATTCACAAAAGTAGAGAAACTAGTACAATGAATCCCATATGTACTCAATACCCAGCTTCAATGATTATCTACATAAATTCATTCCATTTTAGTGTTCTTACAATAAAACACAAAATCTAGCTGCGAGACTATGCCCATGTATAACATTTAATTTGTTATAATACACAATAATTTCTTTGAAGTTTTTGGTCAAAACGTGTAAAACTTCACAAATTCTGACTAATTGGCTACAACCCTATCCAAACTACTGAAAATGCTGCATTATACAACTTTTTAAAAGGCAGTTTTATAATTTGCAAGATAAAGGTATCATAAAAGTATTGCCAAGGAGAGGTCCTGTCAGATTTGCCTTAATAAACACATACACAAATGGTAACTGTAAAATTAATTATCTTTGCACTCAAATAGGTGCCTCTAGAGTAATTAAAGCTGTATTAATCAGCGTGGGCTGCCATAACAAAATACTGTAGACTGTGTGGCTTACACAACAGTAATTTATTTTCTCACAGTTGTGGAGGCTAGAAGTCTGAGATCAGGGTGCCAGCACAGTCGGATTCTGGTGAGGGCTCTCTTCCTGGTTTGCAGACAGCCACCTTCTCTATGTGTACTCACATGACAAAGAGAGACCAAGTTCTCTGATGTCTCTTAAAAAGACACTAATGCCATCGTGAGGCCCATTACATAGAGGGTTAAAGCTACAACCTGTGAATTTCGGGGGGATACAATTCAGTCCATAGCAAAAGACAAGTTTTTTCCTTCATGTTTAAAAATTCTTATTTCTTCATAAGATATAATTATGTAGACATTGTTTACTTGCCTGGCAAACCATTTTTCTTCATGGTGCAAATACAAACTTGAGACAAGGTCATAACAAACATCACAAATTCCATATTAGATAAATTTTTTGAATAGGTTTCACAGCATATGAAATAGCTGGTCAGTACCTGCCACTGTTTCTCTTCTCTTTGAGGACACATTTTCCCTGAAATAAACTGATAAGGGACAACATGGGTTTGAATTGTGCAGTTCCACTTACACGTGGATTTTCTTCCGCCTCTGCCACCCCTGAGACAGCAAGACCAACCCTTCCTCTTCCTCCTCCCTATCAGCCTACCCAATGTGGAGATGAAAAAGATAAAGACCTTTATGATGATCCACTCCCACTTAATAAATAGTAAATATATTTTCCTTGTGATTTTCTTAATAACATTTTCTTTTCTGTAGCTTACTTTATTGTAAGAAAATAGTATATAATTAATATAACATAAAATATGTGTTAATCAACCATTTATGTTAGCAATAAGGCTTCCTATCAACAGCAGGCTATTTGTAGTTTAGTCTGGGAGGAGTCAAAAGCTACATGTGAATGTTCGACTGCAGAGGGGTTGGCATCTTTAACCTCCACATTGTTCAAGGGTCAACTGCAATAATGCGTAGGTAGGCTTTCTGGGTCTGCCTTTGGGCCTAAAGTTGGAACAGGTTGAGAGGGGATACCTGCTTTCGCTACAAATAGTCCAGTTTGGAATTTATACATAATTATCATATCTTATTTAATAATGCTCAATATAAAGACTAAGATCTTCTAAAAGTAACCTGGGATGAAACCTTGCTTGTGTTTTTCTAAAGATCAGTAATTTGTGCTCGTTTCAGCAGAACATATTCTAAAGTTGGAATGATACAGAGAAGATTAGCATGGCGCCTGCGCAAAGATGATATGCAGGTTTGTGAAGCATTCCATATGTAAAAAAAAAAAAGTTCAGTATTTTTTTATTGACAGAAATTAGGATGCTTACCAAGAGACCTGGAAAAAAATCAGGCTCTCAAAATTCCTCTTGAATTTTCAAGGGAGTAATTCCTTATTCCACTCCTGGCCCAAGTCATGGTTCCTGTGGATGGCCATCTGTTGGTGGCTGAACTCTCCCACAAAGGGGACCCCACTAGAGAAGTGAAGTCATCGTTGCAGAGCACTACTGAGAACTCACCTTGGCATACCAAGGGGCCTCAGTGCTCTTTTTAAGGACTCTCTGGAGATGAAAGTGCTTTAGGACACAAGGCCAAAACATACGAACTAAGAACAAAAAGAAAGGTACTTTGTAAAGGGTATTTGAGTTGCCAACACCTTGAGATATAACTTAAGAATGATCTGTAACTGACCATATGGAATCTTGTCTTGACATTTTCCTGGAAGTTGGAAGCAGATATTGAAAATAAGAATGCTTAGGGTGAAGAGTAGCACAAATTAACTGGAATACAGCTCATTATTATATATGTTTGTATTACATTTCATATACTGTATTATTGCATGAGAGCTAAGATTATGGGATTGGCAATTCAGGGAGTTCTGAGTCTAAATTCTGACTCCAACATTGGTAGCTGTGTGACCTCAGGCTAATTTCTAAACCTCCCCATTGTTTTTTAAATCTGTAAAATGCAGGTAATATTACCTACCTTCATTAAGTGGTTATAAGGAATAAATAAGACTATATATATAAATAGCTTGACATTGTGTTTGGTATAGAGTAACAGCCAAATAAATGGTACTATTATTAGCTTGGCATAATTGAACTTCAGCAATTATAATTAACTACGCTTGCAAAATCTGAGTAAAAGATTGCTTTACTTACTTATCTCAACAACCAGAAACACCTTCTCCAGGGGAGGGAGATATTTTTTAGAACTTTTCTCAGTGTTAGTTTGCATATCTTTGGGGTATTTTAAAAGGTGCTAAGCAGTTTTTCTTAGCACTTTATAGTATCCTTCTGGTTCATGGGATTTTTGTAGCTTATTTGCCACTTACATAAGAAGCTCTGTCTTCTTTAAGTCTCACTTTGCAGGAAATAGTGGGAATATTTATCAAGTACTTTTCAGAAGTAAGATGAGTGGTAAGAAATTCAGGCAAGGTTCTGGGGATACATACACAATGCAACAACATAAATAAGGGGTCTCAATGTAATATACAATACCACTAAAAATACTAGTTTACTTCCCCAGTGGTATATATTAATAGAAGTTTCCTGAATGGGCTCCTCTAACTATTGTAATCGCAGTGATAAGACCAGCTTGTACTGTCAGTAGCCCTGGGGTGTGCTGAATGAGACAGCCCTAGATTGGCCTCTATTTCTCATTTATGGTGAAGAAAGCAGTATTTGCTTTAGTGAGTGTGAAATTCACCTGCAGATTTCGAGAGGAAAACTAGAGGCCAAATTCAGTGAGAAGATGAGAAATCTTTCAGTAAAACGATCAACAGAGCAAATAGATAACCTACAGAATGGGAGAAAATATTCACAAGCTACACATCCAATAAAGGGCTAATAACCAGAATTTAGAAAGAACACAAGCAAATCAGCAAGAAAAAAACAAACAGCCCTATTAGCAAACGGGCAAAAGACATGTACAGAAGCTTCTCAAAAGAAGAAACATGAAAAAATGTTCGACGTCACTAATCATCAGGGAAATGCAAATTAAAACCACAATGAGATATCACTTTACTCCAGTTAAAATGGCATTTATCAAAAAGTTCAAAAATAATAGATGCTGGCGTGGATGCAGAGAGAAAGGAATGCTTTCTTATACACTATTGGTGGGACTGCAAATTAATACAACCTCTATGGAAAACAGTATAGAGATTATTCAAAGAACTGAAAGTACGCCTACCATTCAATCCAGCAATCTCACTATTAGGTATTTACCCAAAGAAAAAAAAGACTTTTCATCAAAAATACACTTGCACTTGAAAGTTTATTGTAGCACAATTCACAATTGCAAAGATGTGGAATCAACCCAAGGGCCCATCAATTCCTTAGCGGATTAATAAAATATGGTATATGTATACCATGGAGTACTACTCAGCCATAAAAAAGATGAATTAATAATACCTTTTGCAATAATCTGAATGGAACTGGAGACCCTTCTCCTAAGCAAAGTGTCTCAAGAATGGAAAAATAAGTACCACATGTACTTACTATTAAATTAGAACTAACGATGAGCACACGTGTGCACAGAGGGAAGTAAAACTCAGTGGAAATCAACCAGGGAGGAGGGGGGAGGAGGGACGGGCAAAAATCTGCCTAACGGGTGCTATGAACTCTATTTGGGTGATGGGCACACCTTTAGCAGGGACTCAAGCAGTATAAAAGTGATCTATGTAACCTAAAACATTTATACCCCCTTAATATTTTGAAATTAAAAAAAAACACATTGTGAAGTGGTAATACAAAAATGACACTTTGGAGTCCTATTTCCCCACCAGTGAGGTGCTTGGGAATAGTGGGTCAGATTAAGATGGGGGAAAAATGTGTCAGAAAATAAAAATGTAAGTCTTGCTTTGCGGTCTCCTTCCTTACTGCAAAAATTTTCTGAGTATTAAGAGCTACGAAGGGGCGTTGGAAAATTCTGTATTTATGAATAGTGTAAATCAAATTTTACTAATTGAATTCCAAAACAGGAGGGTGATTAGAAAATTATGGAGTAAAATGCTTTGTCAGTGTGAAGCCTTGCCAGCTGCAGCAGTTGGTGTCATAATATGTCCCTGGGTAGAATTATGCTGTACTGGTGCCAGCAGTGTCCCAGTTAATCAGATTTCGTAGGATACTGGACAACCATGCAAGTTTGGTGGGCCTCTGACTATGTGTTACAGGAGGTATGTTGAGGCTCCTTCATCTCAAAGGCTATCACACGGTGCTTCTCAATCCTGAGTACTAGAATAACCCCTTCTAAAGGTAAATAAAAATCCGCCACTGATTCTTACATTTACTTACATTATTTAAATTATTTTTAGTATAATGTTCTCTTAAAGTACACAAAACTAAAACCAAGTACCAACTCCTAATATTTATAGTTCTTATAAACCAAAGGCTTTTTTTCAGATTAAATTTAAACAGAACTATGGAGTCGGTGATATTTAAATTGACAATACTAATTTAATGAGATGGATGATGTTATTTTGCTGAGCAGAACAACCGATTACAATGTATAAAGATGATATGGGTTGTCTCACGCAGATTCTTTTGATTTTGGTGTATTTATTAAACTACCTCTCTCAACTTTTCTTTATTAATACCACTGTATTAATGAAAATAATCTAATAGTTCAAATAAAGAACTATAGATTAGCATCATTCACATACTATGGCCAACTCTTCTTTTCTCATCTGCCAGGGACCACTGGGGAATGCTATGCCATGCCAATTTGATCACAAGCACAATGCAAACATGAGCAAAATCATGAAGCAGTGTTCATTTATAAAGTTATCATCTTGTTCTTTATGAAAATGTTCTGTGGTAGCCCTTAGCCACACATAGCTATTGAGCACTTAAAGTGGACTAGAGCAAATGGGAACAGAATTTTTAATAAATTTCGATTTAAACAGCCAACTGTGGCTAGTGGCCACTGTGTTGGACAGTGCAGAATCCTAGTTCATATATTTATTATTACTTTTTTACATTCTCATGGAAATAAAATCACTAGCTGTGTGAGTAGGGCAATGTATTTAATCTCCATGCCTTTCTCTGTAAATTGGGGATAATGAGATATAACACATTTAATCACTTAGCACAGTGCCTGGACAGGAACAATACTCAATCTCTAGGGTTGGCAATGGGCGATAGGCCAGAAGCAGGGTTTGCCCCCTTTCAAAATTTCCATCACTGTTCCCTTGAGCCACCCCTAGGTGTGATTATTCTTTGCAATGCACAATTGACATTTTCTCTATCTTATGTGAAGTGTTACTAAAGGCATCATTAGGCAATATTGTTATTTTTAATAATCTATAACAGGCAAACTAAGTAAAAACAGTACATGCATTTACCATGCAAATGTAGCTGTGATTAGTCACCCACCGCCCAGCCTCTGCCTTCCAATCAGACTGTCCACCCCATCCCCCACAGCGAGCTGCCAGTGACCTCAAATAACTGTCCTAGGTGCATCAAACAGCCAAGGCGTTTAGGCCCTCATTTTAATTTCTCTGGAAAAGGGGAAGCCCAAACCCCTTTTGGGTTGTAGTGGACCGTTATGAAATAGGCTATGTCTCACTATTTATTGCCTCTGCTTCTGCTCCTGTGGGGAAGCTCTTCCATCTCCCAGGCCCAATTTACAACCCCATTTTCTGCCCAGCAAACACTCTGCATCATTTGCCAGAATCTGCTCGAGCTTCACCTCATCTGAAGAACACTTCCTGACCCTCCCAGGTAAAATGTATCTCCTCTATGCTTGCCCTCACCCTGTATCTTACATGGACTTCCATCACAGCAACCATAATTTTTCACATTTGTTTTTACCTTATGTTATGGATTGAATGGTGTCCCCTCTACCCCCAAAGATATGATGAAGTCCTAACTTCCAGCACCTCAGAATGTGACTTTATTTGGAAATAGGGTCTTTGCAGATGTAATTATATAGTTAAGATGAGCTAATACTGGAGTAGGGTAGGCCCTCAATCCAATATGACTGGTGTCCTTATAAGAAGAGAAGAGACAGGGACACAGACATACAAGAGGAGGCTGCCATGTGACAATGGAGGCAGAAATTGAAAAGCTGCAGCTGTAAGCCAAGGAATGCCAAGAATTGCAGAGAAAACAGCAGAAGCTAAGAAGAGGCAAGGAAGGATTCTCACCTACATCTTTCAGAGGGAGCATGGCCCTGCTGACGCCTTGATTTCAGAATTCTGGTGTTCAGAACTTTGAGACAAAAAGTTTCTGTTTCTTTAAGCCACTCAGTTTGTGGAACTTTGTTAAGGCAGCCCTGGTATATTAATACACCTAACTAGACCATAAGCTCCTCGAGGACAAAGACCTTGTTTGTTTGATTTACTTTTTTGTTCTTGGTAGTTGTTGCAGCGTCTGAACCAATAAGAGGGGTAAAAGAACCTTGTTGGATGGATAAATAAATGACACACAGTCCCTGTCCCTTTGCCTTAATCTGGTCTCAGATTGGAACTGCAGAGCAATCACTTTGACCGTATTCAGTGCTGCTGCATATGGCCACACAGGCGAGGCACTGCATGATTCCAGAGTGGTGTAATGTGGTGACCTTCAATTATTTATCACTGGATAATTTCATCTCCATAAAGAAAGTCAATAGAACAGTGAAACTCCATGCCATCTGTTAGAAAAACCACTACCATTGTGAGATTCAGCTCTTACTTTGCCAAATAGCACAAGTCATAAATAATTATCCTCTAGATCAGGGATGGGTCAACTATGGACCTCTAGCCAAGTCCAGCCTGCTGCCTGTTTTTGTATTAATCAATAAAGTTTTACTAACACACAACCACGCTCATTTGTTTACATATTGTCTATGGCTGCTTTAGTGCTACAATGAGTGCTGAGTGCTTGTGGTTGGTCGTGGTTGTGATACAGCCTGTAAAGCCCACAATACTTATTAATACTATCTAGCCCCTTACAGAAAAAGTTTGCTGAGCCCTGCTCTAGATAATATAAATCGGTAGACATTGCCAGAATGTTTCATATTAAGTGATAAAAATCCCACCTTGAAACTGAAATCACTCATTTTATCACACTTTGGAAGATTCTACACTACTAGTGTTAATGTAGGCATGCCAGAAAGAAAATTATATGTAGAAAATAATTTATTTCTTCCTCAAAATGAGAGCCAGGGTTAAAAAAAAGAGAGTGTGAGTTTATTTATGTGTGTATGTGAATAGGGAGATGTAGGTGGAGTAAATTCCAAGCAAACATAGCATATGCAATTTATACAATTAGGTGCTCTATACAGGGAACTTTTGAACTATGTCCAGCTACTCAAATTGGAGAGAAGTGAGAAATCGAGAAATGGATAGAGACCTATTATGTAGTCCAGGAGGAGAAATGCTATTCAAATGTTTATGAGAAAAGTGCTGCCTGAAGTTTTATTCCTTCTGGAAGGCATCATGGAAAGTCTTAGGCCTTTCCGAAGAGGTCCTTTATGCATCAAGTACATGCCTGCCATTTAATCCCATCACCCAGGCTTCAGCTGATTGGGCCAAGACTGGACACCTGATCCAAAGGTCAAAGGCCTATGGAATGGCCTGGTACAGGCTCTGCCAAGTAGGGGTGGATACTGGCCATACCAACCTCACGCTCTGTCTCAGGAAGTTTAAACTGGAGACATATGGGGACAGTCAGAAAATCTATGTATCCAGATTAACCAAAGCAGAAACAGTATTGCATTGTAGTTGTCACTACAATCCAGGACAATTGTTATCCAAGAGATAAGTAGAAAACCTGGTCACAAAAGTAACACTGTGTCCTGCATGGTGTTGCCATTTCCAGAGGTCTGATTGTGCCACAGGGACTGTGTCATTAACCAGGGCCCAGTTCATTCCATTTTTATATTACTGTTCAAGGATGGGTTTAGTCCATGGTCAGTTCAGTATCCCTACTTCATTACTTCAACCACACTCTTCCCATCCTCTGTTCTCATATACTTGTTTGTCCCTTATCTGCAGCTGCCTTGCAAACTCAGCTGCCTTGCAAACTCTCACAACCAACCTAGCCATGCACTTTTCTGCTATGTGTGGGCAGTTTAGAGCTGTGGAAAAATATATAATAAAAATATATTATCCAGCCACTGTGTTGATGGCATTATAAATGCATGGTTTCCAATGTCAGCATGGTTTCCTGCTTGTCTATTTGGAAGTTCCTTTATGTGTCCACATGTGACTCCCTCTCCTGTTCCCCATGGCCGATACCGTAAAGCTTCGACATTCCCCAGGCTTCCATTTCCATGAGTTACCTCGAATCCTACTTCAGAGAAAACAGAGGTATCAGGACTCAGTGTCCAGACTCCCTGCAACAACTTACACAAACCTACACTCTTTTCTTCCTGCTTTCATGTTCCTAAGGAAAGATAAAACTTCTTCTGGTCAAAACTAATCCTTGTACCAGTGCTCCAAATTCCAAGATCTTCTATTCTTGATTCCAATCTTGTCCCTGTGCAATATTCCCAGATCTGCCATTTTTCCCACGTCCATTTTTTCTTTCCTAAAGCAGACATATAAGTTCATGTCTCCTCTCTCTAAAAACCCTTTTTTGATCCTTCATAATCTACTGGCTGTCATCTGATTGAACCCATTCATTTTAAGGCTGCTTACCTTAAAAGGTATAGGAAAGTTCGGTCAACATGGAGAACTGAGGAGATTTGATTCTATATGATCAAGTCTGAGCATACAGAAATACTACTTAAAATACAATAAACTTCTAAATTTTAAATAAATAACTGAGTACAAATTGAGTAAGATGTGTCTCCTGGTCCTAGAAATGAAAGAAATTCTGAAAATAAGAATGAGAGGGAACAAAAAGTGAATGGCTGCTGGGATGTTGGAGCCCGGAATAGGCCTTCATGGATGGGAGCTGGTGTTCCCACGGCAGCATGAGGAGCACAGTGCAGGTTTTAGGATCTGTGCTGAGGGAGAGTGGGCCTCAGCTACCTACATCCAGCCCTGAATCTCAAAGGTCTGCACCATTTGTGAAATGGGAGCTACAAAATTCCTCCAACCAGCCTCTGGAAGTGTTAGCAAAGCTGGTTATCTGCCCAAGGCAATGTGTGGAAAAAGATTTACGAATGAGAAAGCAGAACCAAAGGCCACCATACCCACGAATGGAGTATCAGGCCTGAACTCATACCTCCCACGTGGTTCCATGATCCTAGCTGAGGCATTAATATGAGAATTTGTCCAGATCAGTGATACTCATGGGACTTCTGCAGAAGCAAATGCAAATTGCCCTGCAGGGACATTCCTATAACCCAGGGCATGTGGGACTATCCTCATTGAAGATGAGCTCATAATAAAAACTAGGCAAGAAAATAAATTATCTCAAGAACACATACAATCCATGAGGATTTGTACTCCTTGAACCAGAAATTGTAGCCAAATTTGAAAGAAACTTCAAAATGTTTAAAAATATAAAGGAAAAAAAAATAGAACCCATTAGGCAACAAAGGTCCAGAATAAAAGAAGAGCAAGTGGGTTTAAAACAAGTTTTAGAAATGAAAAACATAGTTTTTGAAAATTAAAACTCAGTGGTTAGGTTTAACAGTAGTCTAGACATAGCTGAAGAGAGCATTCATGAATTATCTAAGAAATGCAGCTCAGAAAGAGATAAAGGGATAGTGTAAAAAAAGGAGTTGAGAGGCATGGAGGATAGAATGAAAGAGGCCAAGACGCATCTAACAGAGTTTCAGAAGGAGAGTATGATAGTCGTTATTGGTGACTTCCATATATTTTCTGCTCTCCTCTTATGCACATAGATATTTGTACTTCCCCACCACCTGGACGTTATGTGTGGCTATGTGACTTACTTTAGCCAATGCGAGTGGAAGTGATATCACTCAATGCATAATTCATCATATTTTTTTTCTTTTTAACTTCTGTACATTCCAGGCTGTGGTTATTCTATTGACTGGATCTCAGAGTAAGGACAACACAGAGCAGAGACCACAAGTCAACCCTTAATGGAAGTGTATAATAACAGGTGTGAGGAATAAACTTTGTTGTTTTAAACTATAGAGATATTGGGATTGTTTGTCCTATAGCATAACATAGCCCGCCTTGGCTGTTAAAAGGAAAATGGAAAGCAGAGAAAGAGATGCCATTTAAAGAGCTAATGAATAAGAATTTTCCAGAATTGAAAAAAGATATGAGTCTTTGGATTAAATGAGAATATTGAGCCCCAAGTAAAACAAATAAAAACAAATTCACAATCAGATACATAATAATGAAACTGCTAAACATAAAAGTATACTTCATCTCGTTAAATCCTCATAACAATTCTATTATGTAATATTATTCCTGTTTTATATATAAAGAAGCCAAATCTCAGTTTTATGGCTTCAGAGAAAGTAAGGTATAAAAGAAGATTTCAAACCCAAATCTGCCTTCCAAAACCAATCCTTTTTCAAACCTCATTTATTAATAAAATCTCATTTTCACTTTACAACATCCCCATAAAACAAATCTTATTTTCCCACTTTATAGAAAAAAAACCGGGGGCTTATAAATGTTAGTTGACTTGTCCAAGCACATAAAACTAGTAAATGGCAGGGCTTGGGTTTGAACTCAAGTCTTGTTGGCTTTAAAGCCCAGACACCTTTCCCTATGTCATATTGCCTTCTGCAATTTCTCTGGAATTTAGCTTATGTATTTTTATCATTAATTTTTTCCACATTTAATTTCCAACCATAGTGATCTTCCTGCCACTTCCAGAATATACCACGTATGCTCCAGTCTCAAAGCCTTTGCATTTACCATGCTTATTCCCCAGATAGCACAAGGACACTCAGTTCATGCAGGTTTCAATTCAGGTTCTGTTTTGAGAGCCCTTTCCTGGCTACCCTCATCACTAATGCTCTATCCCCTGAGCTTGTTTTATTTTCTTTCTGGTATGTATATTTATCTGGCATTATAAATTATACGTTTATTGTCTGTCTCTCCCTCTAGTGAAAGCTCCACGAGAGCAAATTCTTTACTTTGTTCTATTTCCTCAATTGCTCAATAAATATTTGTTGAATGAATGAATGAATGAATGAACAGATGAACCACAGAGTATCTATGCTTAGCCCTAGGGAACCTCCTAAGAATCACATGAAGCAAATACCCTGGGAACACATGAGGAAGCACATCTCATCACAAAGCAGGGCTAGGTATGAGGCAGCCTAGTGGCAAATTCAAGACATTACCTACACTCCTGCCTTTTAATTCAGAGAACATCAAATGCTTTTTACTTTAAAAGGACCCACACAGGGTCCTGTGAAGAGATTTGCTTACTCACCTTTGATCACGCAGCCTGATCCCTTACCCCTAATACCTTAGTATTCACTCATGGGGTCAGAAGTACTTCTTTCTGTGAAAGAGCAAGTCCATAAAAGGCCACTGTTCACTCTCCACCATGCGTGCACCTGTCTTTTCTCCTTTTCTTTCTTTTTCTACTCTTTCATGTGGCAACAACCCTATGAGGTATTATGACCTCCCCTTGATCTCATTTCATAGATAAGAATACCTCAGCTCAGAGAGGCTAAGAGACTTACCCAAGATCACAGAGCCAGTAAGTGGCTGAGTTTGGGCTTGAACTAAGATAGGATGGATGGTGTTATGGGTTGAATTGTGTCTCTTGACAAAAGACATGTTAAAATTCTAACCATTCAATATCTCAGAATGTGACCTTATTTGGAAATAGGACAGTTGCAGATGTAATTAGTTAAGGTGAGGACATACTGGAGTAGGATGGGCCCCTAATCCAGTATGACTGGTGTCCTTATAAAAAGAAAACCATATGAAAGGACAGGGACACAGGGAGAGCACCACATAATAGTGGAGGATTAGAAGGCAAGAAGAACCAAAGATGGTGGGGAAAACCAAGGAAGGATTCACCAACAGGTGCCAGAGGGAGTATGATTTTGGACTTCCAGCTTCCAGAACAGACAATACATTTGTGCTATTCAAAGACACTCAGTTTGTGGTACTTCGTTATGGCAGCCCTAGGAAACTAATGCAGACGGCAGAACCATCTTTCCTCTATGCCACACTGTCTTAGATATTTAGGACAGGGTTGGCTTCTGTGGCCTGAGCAAAGAAAGAATATGTGCTGACAGAGTCTGGAGACTTCATCTGAAATCACAAAAATAGAACCAGAAAGTACCTAAACCGTTTTATTCACATAATGATATCCATAAATACAAAGAAGTAAGCCCCCTAGTTGTTCTAATTATAAGTTAGTTCATCAGGAAGAGATCACAGAAAAAATTAAGTATTTCCCTTGGGTGTCTCCTCATCATGTATTTGTTGTTGCCTACCTCCCAACTCCCAAATTCAGGGTGATACCTAGGGACCTCCCTAATTATCTCCAAGACACTTTCCTCTTCTGTTCTTTTTTCTTCTCTCCACCCCCTTCCCCCAACAGCCACTATTGTTTTGCCTGGTTCACCCTGGTTTTGCTTTAAATCAGGCAGTGGCATTCGAAAGCATTTCTTTAATCCCATTGGAAAAAAACAGAGCACCAAAATATCTAATCCCTGCTCTGCCACTTCAATCCACATGTATTCCCTTGATAATGTTATAACTCTCCCTGGTGCTGCTGTCAAGGCAGAAAGCCGGGGGTGGGGAAGGCAGAGAGAGACAGGATCTGTGTCACCAGGAGAGGAATCGAGAGGGTAAAAGGAAACAGGAGAGTAGACATGGAGGGTCACCAGACTTTCCTCCTTGAGTAGACGTTCTGAAGCCTCTTGACCCTTGAGAAATATAAGTGTTTTCTAATGTTTCCTTGCCTTCTGCTCCAAATCTCTGATATTCCGGTTTTTAGAAGTGAAAAAAATATTTTGATTTAAGCCATATGGCCTTTTCCTCCTTACACTGGAGCTGTAAAAAACTCACAGGGGCAGGTGCGGAAAGCAGTGGCAGAAGGGTGGGTGGGTACATAGGGTCTGTGTGTCTATAGCTTGTGCAGTTCTGTAGCTATGGCAACCACATGCAATGCCACTTGCATAGCATCATAACATGGCCCTAGAGTTACCCCGGCTCCTCGACTATTCCTCTTCAAGGCACTATCTGTGCTGCTGTTTCCTAGCTACCATAGCTCTGTTATTTATTTATTTTTTTTCCAGGTCGGGCTTAAGTATTGTTTCTGCCTGCTATGCTTGTTGTCACTGCACCTTAGCAAAACTAGATAGCAAACCTAAAACTCATTTTTACAGATTTTTTTCATTGTTAACAATTGTCTGTACTTAAACACATTAAGTTAGAAAGATTCTTGAGGCCGTGGTCTGGATGAGATGACCACCTGAGACTTTTTCTAGTTCTAAAGGTCCATGCTGGGCTCTGTCAGAGCTAATGATACTGTGAGTTGACTGCCTGCCTACTGAAGACTTTTTTTTTGCCAGTTGTTACCGTTTCCTGACAACAGTAGTAGTAAAATTAAAGTAAAATTTATTATTGCAATATATGCAAATATATTATATCCTATGAAGCTTGTACACAAGTAATTTATGCATCTGTACCCCATAAAAGAAAGCTGCATTGTGTTAATTCTGAAAATATATACACAAATGGTTTCCTTTATTTATCGTTAAAAACAATCCCCAAATCCTCAGAAATATTTCTGCTGTAATTAAATTTAAATGTCTTTTTAAAAAATTCATGGGAGCTGGTAATTTATTATGTTCATATTTTAGTTTCCTTATGTTTAGTCATTAATCGTGGTATCACAAACAGCTAAGATTTAAAGCCCTTCACCGTCCTGGGTCCAAATAGAAGCAAGATGTCAACATCCGTAAGTTATGAGCAGTCTCCCAAAGGGACTGTAATACAAAATACACTTATAATTGAATTAACTTGGGAGAGGATTCTGGGAAGATGACAGCATCAGCAGCATAGTTTTTCATTCCCTCTGAATCCTTACATCAAAACAGAGGAACAACTGGATAGCAAAACCAAAACTCCATGAACGACATTTATCACAAAGCTAGGTGACAAGTTATCCCCACAAAATACAAGTGGGTGGAGACAAACCACCAATAGCCACAGACTAGTGTGGTACCAGTGCCTATCTGGGAGAAAGGATAAGGAAGCTGCATCTGATGGGCCTAAGAACAGGAGGACCAAAAAGTAGCCAATAGGTATTCACCGGAGAGAGGGCAGGCCCGTCTGAGAACAGCAGCTGAAACTGGTAGGGGTTTTGATCAACACTAATGTCAAGCCCATGGGAAAAAGTTCTCGAGACTGAAGCAGTCTTGCTCCTGTGAATCTCAAAACAGACATGCCAGGGCTCCTTTGCAGGGCAGAGACTAACACTAAGGAGAAGCTGCTTGGAGTGGAATAAAAATTGAATAGGACATAGACAAAAGATGCGGGAAATAAAAACTCCACATCAAAATGGTGAAATATCATGAAGCAAGCTGCCTTCTTTTTTAACACTCCTCCAAATCAACAGAGGGAGTTTTGTGAAGTAAGAAAAGCTTTCCTCAATGCTACTTTATAACAAAAGTTCAGAAGAATGAAGTTCACATTGAAAGAAGCAACAGAAAAATATCAAGGTCACATAATCTTTACAAGGAAAAAAAAAAAGAAACAAGGAGCTAAATAACATTCCTACAGGCAATGAGAACACTCCAGAAAGAAATACCCACAAAATAGACAAAACTGTAACCTATTATTTCTAAATGAGATAAAAAAATTAAGATAATAATATAAGATATGAAATAACAAAAGTAAGAATTAGAAACTCAGAAATAAAAAGACAGAACTCAGGAAATAATTAGAAATAAAGCAAAAATAATTTAAGAATGAAGAGTAAGCTAGAAAGAGAATAAGAGCAAATAAATTCAACAGTAGTGCCTAAAAAGAAATAGATGAAAAAGAAGAAAACCTTTAATATTTATATTTCGATTCAGAAAGAAACAAAGATTTAAGAGAAAATGACAAATATTGAAGAGTGACAAGATTGAAAATATAGATAATAGAAGTTGCTAAAGAAGAAAAAAAAGGGAGCAGAACAAATACCTAAAACTAGATTCAAGAAAACCTTTCAAGGCTGGGTGTGGTGGCTCATGCCTGTAATCCTACAACTCTGGGAGGCCAAGTTGGGAGGATCGCTTGAGGCCAGGACTTTGAGACCAGCCTGAACAAGAGCAAGACCCATTTCTACTAAAATAGAAAAAAATAGCCAGGATTGGTGGCGTGTGCCTGTAGTCCCAGCTACTCAGGAGGCCGAGGCAGGAGGATTGTTTGAGCCCAGGAGTTTGAGGTTGCAGTGAGCTATAATGATGCCATTGCACTCTACCTGAGGGTGACAGAGCGAGACTCTGTCTCAAAACAAAACAAACAAAAAAGAAAGAAAAGAAAGATTTTCAGAAAAAAGATTTAAGATGACACACAAAATACCCAGAATGATCGATTCTAGTAAAATTACCGGATTTAAAGAAAAAGAAAAAAATTATTTGGACCTCTAGAGAAAAGAATATATGACTTATAAGTGAAAGAAAATTAGATTACCTTCAGATTTAATTTTTTTAGATTGTCATTAAAAAATAGAGTAATATCATACTATAACTAAGGAAAGGAAGTATGAGCCAAGTATAAGGGACACAGGCAAACTGTTAGAAAATATGTAAGATCTCAAGAAATATTGTTCCCATGAGCTCTTCTTGAGGAATCTATTAGAGAATGAGCATCAGACATCCAAAATGACCAGAGAGATCAACATAAGAACTAGTGGTGAGCATTAAATACAGTTACTGGTACAACTAAGACTAAATGTGGGCTGAAAGGGAGAGTATGATATATAATGACTGTGTGCTCTGACAGTGTAGGTACAGTACAACCATAAAAAATGAAGGAGAGCACATACAAAATAAAAATTTTAAATTATTTTATTACTCATATTGGAGGTAGTAGTATTAGTATTGTTATTATGAGATTGTTGTATGTGTAGTAGGAAATGAAACAAATGGGTACTTGTGGGATATTCTCATTCTATAATTCCCTATCTCCTTGAGATAGGACTTCTTGGTAAGGAAGAAAGGGGATACGGATGGAATAGAGAAGAGGTTAAAAGAAAGCTCTATAGTATTGAATTTGAATTGGCAGTATCAATATATTGAGGTATTTTGTCTTTAAATTTATTTGTGTGTATGCATGTGTATGCATTTCCTTTTTCTGTCCATGGAAAATACCACCCATTCTGTCTGTCAAAAACAATGACCAGCCATCAAAAACAACACTCAACCCAGCAGCAAGGAACATCCCTGACTCCTAGAATGTGATTTTGAAACATCATTTCTCATTAGAAGAAATCAGGGCATTTTGGGGAAATGGCTAATTCCAGGACTAGTAGGAAATGTACAAAATGAACCATTTGTCAAACTACATAGCAAGGAAGTTATCAAAGATTACCAGAGTTGCACCAAAAGTGCAAAGGATCCAAGTTAAAGAAGAAGCCCTCACTGGCCAAAGATGGGGCAATTTGAGTTTAAATAATAATAATTTCAATAAATTAAAAGCTATGAAATATGTTTAAACCCATGAGTTCAGAATGAGATTTCCAATAGAGAAAATGCTTACCTACAAAGGATAATAGAGAACTAATTTGTTATTTTGAAATATTTGGTAAATAAAGGGAAAGAATCACAGATTTATCCTGCCTTTTCTATATGAACTATACCATTGGGTAGCCAAATAATAAATGAGGAAAAGTGTCTCTTTATAACAGTTTTTCAGCTAAAAAATGAAAAAGAAAAGATAGACTTATAATATCACCATTTTGCAATCCAATGAATTTAAAGATATAAATATTAAGCATCAACAGCTGCTAATATCATGAAAAGATAAATAACCTGACATTATGTGTTTTTTGTTGTTTTGTCAGACACAAATCTCTTGGCAACATCCCCAAAAAAGAAACACCAAATACCATGTAACTCCTATAGTTTTGCCAGACACTTTGGAAGGGAATGAAACCTGAGTCTGATCCAGTCTCTGGATCTAGCAGCCAAATTTCAGGAAATGCAGAGAACAGAGGAACATGCTATATCTCACCACAAGTGTGCAATCAGCAACTTTCAGACCATGGGAAACTCTCCAGTTCAAAGAGCCTGATAAACTGTAAGGAAAAAAAAAAAAAGAAAAAAAAAGGACAGAGGAGAACCTATAATTTAAAAGGGAGTTTAAAGGCATATAATATTTTTTTAAATGGACAAGATTAAACTGTAGTATCTAGGGATGCACATTTGAGTGATAACAATTACAAAAGGGCAAGAAGATGATTACTGTAAAAAGTCAGGACAATGGTTACTTATGGGAGGAGAGGGGCTTATGACTCAAATTGGACACATGAAAAGGGATTCTAGACTTCGGGGGTAAAGTTCTATTTCTTGATCTTAATGGGGTTTCCAAGATATTTGCCTCATAAAAATTCATTTAACTATACATTTTATGTATCCTTTGTTTTATTTTACATTAGAAAGTTTTTTTAAGAAGACAATATCAAGGTTTTTTATTTACATTTTCAAAATGTACATTCTTTTGATGTATAATTCTGATAAATATTAACAAACACATGTAGTCATATAATCATAGCCAACCCCTCTCCCCATTCCAAATCCTGGCAATCATTAAACTCACCTATACTTTTGCTTCCCAGAACATCATACAAATTGAATCATACAGCACGTGATCTTTTGAGTTTGGTTTCCTTCACTTAGTATAATGCTTTGAGATCCATCCAGAGTTAGCAAACTTAGCAAATTTCCTTTTTATTGCTAAATAGTATTCTACGTTACAATGCAGCTCAGTTTGTTTATCCATTTACCGGAAGGACATCGGGTTGTATTACATTTTGGGTAATTATGAATAAAGCTTCTATAAACTTTGTATATAGATTTTTGTTTGAAAATAAGATTTTATTTCTCTTGGAAAATACCTAGAAGTGAAATTGCTGGCTCATAGTTTAAGTGTATGTTCAATGTTATAAAAAACTGCCAAACCGTATTCCAAAGTGGCCATACCATTTTGTGTCCTTAAAGGCAATGTATGAGAGTTCTGCATTTTTGCTGGCACTTGGTATTGTCATTTTTTAAGCCATTCTAATAGATGTATAGTGGTATGTTACTGCAGTTTTAATTTGCACTTCCTTAATGATTTTCATGTGTTAAACACATGAAAGTATGTTCATTTGCCATCTGTATATCTTCTTTGGTAAAGTGTCTACTCAAACTTTTGCTCATTTTTTAAGCACATTATTGGTTTTCTTACTGTTGAGTTTTTGAGAGTTTTTTTGCTGTCCCCTTCTCCATTGAATTACTTTTGTACCTTTGTCAAAAGTCAATTGGCCATATATTGGTGGGTCTATTCTGGATTTTTTGTTTTGTTCCATTGATCTATGTGACTATCCTTTCACCAGTACCATACTATCTTCAATACTGTAGCTTTATATTAAATCTGAAAATAAGGTAGTATTATTACTCCAGTTTTGTTCTTTTCCAAAATTATTTTGGCTATTCTAGTTCCTTTGCCTTTCCATTTAAATTTTAGAAACAGGTTGTCAATATACACCAAAATAAAAATAATACTAACAGATTTTTAAAAATTAATTAAAGGAACGAAGTTTTTTTTTTTTTTTTACTATTTCTAGTTAGTGGCTTTACTTCCATTTCTGGTTATGATTAACCTTTTTGTTGAGAACAATGATAAAATTTGGCTAAATAACAAAACCACAGCTTTTTCAGGACATCAGACAGCAATCTAGGTAGTCAGAACTTTAGGATCATAAATTCTCAAGAAAAGGGAATAGCAGAGGAGTGAGTCCACTTTCTAATTGCAAATGCCTGCATTGGATGACTCCTAAGCTGCACATGTGTAGGGAGAGACATCAAGAAAATTAAAAACAGTTACGAAGAGGCTAAAAAGCTGAGCAGACTATGTAAGTAGTAAACTATGTAAGTAGTTTAATGGTCCTTAACGGTCCTGGGAAGACAGAAGTTGGAGTTCAGAGTTCATCAGGTAGAAAGGACTTTGGTGAACAAATAAGATTTTAAATAGAAACCTCTGAAAGGATTATGCCCTGGAATTAAGAGCAGGCCAGGCTCACCTGGATAAAGGTGATGTGCCCAAAGTCTATCTCACTGCCAAAAAAACAAACTTTTCTGTGGAGGATAATACCGTTAACCAGAGTCTTATAATTTTTCATAGATAAGATTTGACATTCAATTTGTAAAAGTCAGTAATGTCAAGAAACAGAACCAAATGACTGAAAATCAAGAGACAAAAGAGACCATGGAAGTATACCTATAGGTAACAAACATCTTGACTTTTTAGCCGCAGATTTTTAAAACTAACTGTGGCTAGTATGTTTAAGGAATTAGATGAAGAGATGAGGAATTTCACCAGAGAAATGGGATCAATAAAAAAGAATTAATTGTAAATCATAGAATGGAAAAATATGATAACTGAAATAAAGAATTCAAAAGATTAATTTAACAGGATTAGATCCAGCAGAAGAGATTAGTGAACTAGAAGATACGTCAAATATCCAGATTGAAGTACAAAGAAAGAAGTGTGGAATATAGAGAAAAGAGTAAAAGAAACATATGGGACATGATGAAAGAGCTTATGCATTGCCAATGAAGTCCCATAAGGAGTGGAGGCAATGAATGTGGCAGGAGCCATATTTGAAGAGATGCCAAGAATTTCCCCCAAACTAACGGAAAACATTAAACTGCAAATTCCTGAAGCTCTATGAATTCAATGCAAGATAAATACAAAGAAAACTACACTTAGTTAAACCAATGAAAACTAAATGCCAATATGAAAATGTTAAAATTAGCCAGAGTTAAAAGAAAAAAAGGCATATTACCTTCAAATGAGCAGTAAGGGTGACAGTTAAGTTTTCTAACAGAAGTGATGGAAACCAGAAGACCATAGCATCTTCAATGAGTAGAAAAAAAAGTACTGCAAGCCTAGAATTCTATAGCCAGCAAAATGAAGGTGAAATGGAGAGGAACTTTATACCTTTAAAAATGAATATGAAATAGAGACATTTTCATAAAAATAAAAACCTAGAGTGCTCATTGTCAGCAAACATGTACTAAAAGAAATAATAGAGGAAATTCTTCAGATAAAAGTAAAAAGAATCCCAGCTAGATGCCCAGAAATGCAGGAAGAAATAAAGAGCACCAGAAAAGGGGTGTCTAAATTAATATTGATTGTTTAAAACAGCAATAATAATGATATCTTATGATGTTTAAAAAGCTCTTCACATGCAGTTTTATATAGCTAGATTAAACAACCATTGCCACTTAAACACAGCGCGTACATTCTTGCCTCTGTGCCTTTGGTCTCTACCTTGCCCATCATTTGAGGCCAAGTTTATGTCATAGTAGCTTCAGGAAGAGTTCACGAGCCACTCCTTCAATTATGTGTCCTCTCCTACCTCTGTAACTCAGCACCACGTTTTCTAGGTCACTTATTTGGAACTTAAACTAAGACAAGTTTTGTTCTCTTTTTCTTTTTTATTTATTTTGTGTGTCTTGAGTTCTCAAATAAAGTATAAATTTAAGGTCCTTTCAGTGTCTACTATAGGTTATCTATGTATTATAGTATATACTCAATAAATGTTTGTTGAATAATTAAATTTGTTGGAGTATAAATTGGTAATGAGTGATTGTTGTTTTATAGGACAGAATCTTCTATCCATTCAATAATAAATTGTTATCCTGAGATTTGATAAACCAACTACTATAAATATAAACAAGAAAAGCTTTAACAAGGTCTTGGATGAAAGATTCATTAGGATTGGATATTCATATTTCATTTTTAACCTTTGAAATGGATTTGATGTCTGTTTAATAAAATCTTTCTTGATACCTCTGACAAATGTATAAGGCTAGTCAGAGTATATCACAGGTATGGCATTTATTTCATTCTTATGTGACTCATTGTACTATTTGTGGATGCTAAAGCAATAAAAGGGACAGCCCTGAACTCTCCAGAGAATGTAAAATCTCACTGGAGGCTAAAACATACATATGCAAATCCAAAGAAACATTTTAGTAATTTCAAGAAAATATGGTATAGTGTAAAGCTGCCATAGATAAGGAAATTAAAAATAAAAAATGAATGCACTTGGGGCTAGGCAGAGTGGCTCATACCCAGTGCTTTGAGAGGTTGAGGTGGGAGGATTGCTTGAGGTTAGGAGTTCGAGACCAGCCTGGGCAACAAACAAGATCTCGTCTCTACAAAAAATTTTAAAAATCAGCTGGGCATGGGGGCATGTGCCTATAGTCCAAGCTATTCGAGAGGCTAGGTGGGAGGATTGTTTGAGCCCAGGAGTTAGAGGCTGCAGTGAGCTATGATCATGTCACTGCACTCCAGCCTTGGTGACAGAGTGAGATCCTGTCTCCAAAAAAACAAAAACAAAAACAAAAACAAAAGTGATCACACTTGGGATGTGTTTATTAGGGAAGGCATCTAAAAAGAGATAAATTCTGGTTTTGAAGGTTAGATGGAAATATATGGAAGAAAAGGGGCATAGATTTTCTAAGCAGGGAGAAGTACAGGCAAAACACAGAGGCAAAATATTTAGTCCCGTTCAGGCAACTATAAACAGATAAGCTTAAGGAATCGAGGGAAAGTATGAAGCTAGAGAGAGAGAAAGGGACAGTTGATAGAAGACATCCGATATGTTTATCTTTGAAATAGTGTGGGATTCTCTTTCTCTTTTCAGTAGAAATAACCTTCACTGTCAACAGCCCAGTCAGATCCCTTAGCTGATATAATGACGATCGCAACTTCCTAGGCTATTATTTGCAATAATTTCTGCCCATATGAGTGTAATGGGAAAAACACATTGCAAAGTGAATTACTTTTGAAATGTATTGCATGCTGACATTTGGGAAATTAGATCCTGAACACAAAGCATCCTGATTATTGAGGTGCCTTCCCATTATGAAAAGATAAATACAGACCAACAATTCAAAAAAAAAAGCTGCATGTTAAAGTAATTTAAAGTTCTGTCCTTTGGCAAGGTTCTTCTCAAAACTTTTGGTCACTATTCAGACAAATAACCATGAGCAGGGCCTGTTCCTTGCCTAGGTAGTCTATGTGGGTCTGAGGTGTCAAGAAGTGCCCTCTTTCAAACCCAGCCCCGTCTTGCGAAGAATCCTGTTGTGCCCACTCTCTTATGTACCCAACGCTTCGGTGCTAGAGATGGCGCTGCTCAGCTGCGTTCCTTTCCATTTTCTGGAAAAAGCACAGCCACGCTCTCTTATGAAAAACAAACAACTCTTCACTTCTCCATTCCCACTCAGCAAATTCCTCTGGCACCACTGACCCAGCTCATCACCAATGTGCACTTGGTTTCCTCCATAAGCTTTCTGTGTTGCTGGGCTGCTGGGCTGAGCAACAGCAAGTTCAGCAGTCTTGACTCCAGAAGCACAGGTTTGGAATGAATTTGAGGAAAGGCCTTCTGGAGATACCACAGATGTTCCTGTTTCAAGCCAAGGCCTTCCATGTTTACTGAACATATCCAATTTGTGTGTTGACTAGAATAAAATAATAAGAGGAAGGGAAGATGGACAGGGAGATAATGGAATCTCACATGAAGATAGAGAATCTGGAAATTAACTGAGAATACTGAAGAGGAATAAAGAATGAAAGTGACAGTGAAGTGTCAATAATTTCCACATAAATCAAACCAGATTATTATTTTGATCAGTAAATTGATCTAACTGTGGTTTTATATATAACAATAGCTCTTGGTCATGAACCTGTCCTTTGGAGTCAGAGAGACCTGGGTTTGAGTCCTGGCTTTATTGCTTAGTGATCTTTGCTATATTACTTAACCTCTCTCGGCCTCTGTTTCTTTATTGTACAAATAAATGAGAATGTTAATTATATCTATCACAATAGGATTGTTGTGAGGATAAAAAAGATAATACTCGTAAAGAGTCTAGCATTATGCCCAGCATGCAGCAAGCATGACACAAAAGTTAGCTTTTGCTATTTTTGAAATTTAGGTAAGTCTAATTTCTCTGAAGCAAATTTGTTTATATTCACCAGGAGAAAGGCCTAATTAAAAGAATGTTATACCGAGTATTTTGGGGTAGCATATTATCACCCTCTATCTGATCTGTCTGGTACATCTGTATTTTCATTGAGTTGGCTTAAATCAAGTTGCACCTGTAAATTTAAATATGCCTCCAATACCACTGAGCAAGTTTTCTGTTATAGTAGAGAGCTAGGCATGTATTTAATAGAGTTAGTGCAGTTTGCAGTTTCCCCAAAGCTGACTAGGTGAATACCCCTAATACCTGGATTCTGGGAAAAAATTTATATATATAGATATAAATATGTTTATTATCATTAGTCCTCATTACAATGCTGTCATTTTATAGATCAGGAAACTGGCAGACAGAGATTAAGTAGCTTGATCGAAGTTATATTGTTTTCTGGTCACATCCTCTCCATCATTCTCCAGGTACCCATACCTAAGTATTGTCCAAAACCAAACTCATTGTTTCAGCCTGAAAATGTCTTCTTCCTATATTCCTTTTCTTAGTTAACGGCACCACCATCTACTCAGTGACCCAAGCTAGAAATCTGAGTCATCGTAGACTTCTCCCTGTCCCTCACTTCTCATCACACCAGGTCCTACAGTTTTCCCTATCAAATCTTTATTGAATCTGCATACCTCTTCCACATTCTTAGCACCACTGCTTTTCATTCAAGCTTCCATCATTTCTGACCCAAACTACTCAACTGTCTCCTAACTGATCTCTCTGTTACTAGCCACGCTGCCTTCACATCAGTCTCCTACACAGCTGCCAGGATGGTATGTCTAAAGCACAAACTGACCATGTCAATCCCAGTTTGAAAACCTCCCGTGGTTCCCTACTCCCTCTAGAATAAAGCCCAGCTTTCCTAACGTAGTCCTTGTGATCCCAAAGCACACCTCTCCTTTAGTCCTGACAAGGTTAATTATAATGTGTTCATGTGATTGTCTTCTCTTTTAGACTTTGGGCTCTTGAAAGGTAGAGACAAACTCTTTTCATCTTTGTCTCAGTATCTAGTAATGTCAATAAAAAATTATTTGTTTGTTTATTTGGAGGCAGTCTCTCCCTTGCCCAGGCTACCGCAAAATGGCTCACTGTAGCCTCAAACTCCTGGGCTCAGGTGATCCTCCCTCAGCCTGAGTGGCTGGAACAATAGGTACATGCCACCACGCCCAGCTAATTTATTTTTTTTTCATTTTTTTAGAGACAGGGTCTTGCTATGTTCCCCAGGCTGAAATTGTTGAACTCAAATGAAATAGTGACATCAGGTTTGAACTCAAGTGGATCAGCTTTTACTTTTATAAATGGTTTTTATACTTGCTAAAAATTGAGACATAATTCACATACCATAAAATCCACCATTTTAGTATATTCAGTGGTTTTTAGGATATGCACAGTTGTACAACTATCACCACTAATTCCAAAATTGTCCAAAAAAGAAATTCCTTACCCATTAACATTCACTCTGCGTTCTCCTCTCTTCCCTTGCCTGGATTATCTGCATGGGTCCAGTACAAACATGTGAGTCTTTTCCTGGCTGTGACAAGAGAAGAAGGGTCAGAGAGATGGCAGTGTGAAAAGGATGTGAAGCCTGGTTGCTGGTTTTGAAATATAGGGGGCTATGTGCAAGGACCAGAGAGAGGTCTCTAGGAGCTAAGGGGGACCCGACCCTGACAGCTGAAAGCCTGCCCAGAAATGTGGACCTCAATCCTACGACCACATGGAACTGAATCATGCCAACATCTGCATGAGCAAAGAGGCCTCCAGAAAGGAACACAGCCCTCTTGACACCTTGATTTTAGCCCTGTGAGACCCATAAGGATTCTGACATACAGAATTATAATCAATTTGTATTGTTTTGAGCCATTAAGTTTGTGTTAATTTGCTATAGTAGCAATAGAAACGAATGTAACATAGACTTCTATAATTTGCTTTTTCAAAAAATAGTGTATCTTAGAGATTATTTTACATGATGCCTTCCCTCATTTTTGTTTTGATGGCTGTATCATACTTTGTTTAGTTGGTAAATAATTTAAAATATGATTTTTTTGTAATAGCAGTTACTATAAAATTAATCTTTGGCTTAGTGGAGGGCAGCTTGATGCTATATTCCCGGACTACCACTAGTTCACTTTCTTCTGCCAGTCTAGAATATTTGCAGCTGTGGTTACCCCATGGTCTAAAATGGTGGACTTTTCTTTGAGATCTTCCCTCCTTGATGCTTGCTATAGGCTGAATATTGTGTCCCTTCAAAATTCATATGTTGAAATCCTAACCCCCAAGGTGATGGTCTTAGGAGGGGCGGGCCTTTGGGAGGTGATTAGGTCATGAGGGCACAGCCTGCCTGAATGAGATCAGTGCTCTTATAAAAGACCCCAGAGAGATCCTTACTGCTTCCACCATGGGAGGACATTGCAAGAAGGTGCCGTTTTTGAACCCGAAAGTGGGCCCTCACGAGACAAAGAACATTCTGGCACCTTGATCTTGGACTTCCCAGTCCCGTAACTGTGAGAAATAAATTTCTGTTGTTTACAAGCTACCCAGTTTATGGTATTATGTTATAGCAGCCTGAATGAAGTAAGACAGTACTTATTGCCAATAATAATAAAAATCATATTGGTACAGTGACACCAACACCAGGCCACACAAAACCTAGGTTTTATAGGTAGAAATTGCAGTAAATTAACAGGTGCATGAAATCAGATTTATGAAGATGTGGCAGATGAGATATTTATTGCATTCTTTGTTCCCTAGAAAACTCTGCATTAGTAGTTCATGTGGTAAGTGGTGGCTGGGAGTTTAGTTATGTATGATTAGTAGCCAAAGAGATATCTGCTATAGATCAGAAAAAAAGCAGACCAGGGGGAGGCAAATTTTCAGGAGGAATGTGTTATGTCTTTACTCCTGGAGATAATGGAAAGTGGGTAATTGGGAAGGAAGAAAGGATGTAGAAGGACAGCGGCAGCTGAGAACCTGTCCTAGCTGAGCAAACTTTCTCACATTCATCAAGATGACCAGCCTCAAAAACAAAACAAAAACTATTAAGCTAATAAATAAATTCATCAAGGTTGGAAGATACAAGATCAATACAAAAGCAAATGTATTTCTATGTACTAGCAATGAACAATCTGAAAACAAAATTAAGAAAACAGTTTTACTTATTAATAGCATCAAAAAGAATAAAATATACAAATGGCCAATAAACACATGAAAATATGTTCAGCATCATTAGTCATTTGGGAAATGCAAATCAAAACCACAATGAAATGCCCCTTTATACCCAATAGGATAGCTATAATCAAAAGGATGGACAACATCAAGTGTTGGTTTGAGGATATGGAGAAATTGGAACTGGTGGAAATGTAAAATTGTGCAGCTGCTTTGGAAAACAGCTTGGCAGTTCCTTAAAAAGTTATACAGAGATACTATATGACCCAGCAATTCTAGGTATATACTCAAGAGACTCAAAAATGTATGTCCACACAAACACTTGAACACAAATGTTCACAGCAGCATTATTCATAGTAGCCCCAAAGTGGAAACAACTCAAATGTCCATCAACTGATGAATGAATACATAAATAAAATGTGATATAGCCATGTAATGAAATATTACTCAGTCATGAAAAGAAATGGAGTACTGACACATGCTACAACATGCATGAACCTTAGAAACATTATACTAAGTGAAAGAAGCCACACGTGAAAGACCACATACTGAATGATTTCCTTTATATTAAATGTCTCTATAGAGACAGAAATTAGATTAGTGGTTGCCTAGGGCTGGGAGGATTGATGAGAAATGGAGAGTGACTGCTCATGGGTAAAGGGTTTCTTTTGGGGTGATGAAAATCCTCTAAAATCTATTGTGGTCGTGGTTACACAACTCTGTGAATACACAAAAAATCCACTGAATTATATACTCTATACATTTTATAATATGTGAATTATAATTCAATAAAATATTGTATGAAAAGAAAAGACCAAAAAAAAAGCATCTTAAATACAAAACTATCCAGTTACACCTAAAATGGGGGTTGAGGAGATTAAAATAAAAATATGGCCAGTCTTCCTTTCCTGTCTTGAATAAGGCTAAACTGAGGATCTGATTGAGTTGGCAGGAATTATTTCTTCAGATAAGAGATAGCAGGGGTCAAGGAGGTAGAGGAAGAATTTTCCGTTTTCAAGTTTGCCCCAAAACTCTGGCTTGGATAAGTTTTTCCAGTTTGGGATGCTAAGCTGCTCTTGGGAATAGCTATCTAGTCCTGCCTATTCTGATCAAGGTCTTGAAAGCATAACTGAAAAGTGCTGGCACAGTTTATCCCAGTCCAGGGCCTGACTTCAATGCCAAATTTAGCCTTTGGCAACTTCTTTCTGTTGAGAGTCCCTGAGGGCTTGTTTGACCTCCTTTTGGAAAGCTGCAAGGGAATTCACTTCTGGACTGTGGCCCAGCAAGCAGGGAGTAGCTCAGCAGGCTGCCTAATCCTCTATTAAGATAATGATAAACTGTACCTGGGCACAGTCCATGGGAAGGCCAATTCCCTATATGTGAGGTTTGAAGTAGGAATTTTCCAGATAAATAAAGATAATTCCCAACATTAAATATTGTAATCAACCTGAGACAAAATCTTTCAAAAACGTATTGTACATATTCCTGCCTTTTAATACTTAGGCTTTTTTTAACAGGTAATTAAAGTATTACATGGCCACTAAGGAAAACTTGGAAAGTACAGTACCATTCTCCTTCCCTAGAGTAAACCATGGCTAATAGTTCAGTGAGTATTCTTTCAGACCTTTTTCTATGTGTTTATAAGCGTCGATACATGTGTGCATGCACACACATGCACCTTCATGGCAGTTTTTTTAAACTTTTTTTTTAACAACATAAATGGGATCACACTCTATCAGTCCACTTGCTTTTCCATTTTAGCAATATATCTCGGAGATCTTTCCATGTCAGTACATATAAGTCTACCTTATTCTTTTTAAAGCTTGTACAACATTCTGTGGTATGGACATACTACAATTTATTTAACCATTTCCTATTGATACATATTTCCTATATTTCTAATTTTTCTTTATGAGCAAGAATATCGAAATGAGCATTCTTATGCATATATAACATTTTTATGTACATGTGAGAGTATTCTGGGGTATAGGTTCTAAGAGGTAGAATTATTTAGATTTTTGATATATCTGGAATTTATTTTTCAAACTTTTTATTTTGAAATAATTTCAAACTAACAGAAAAATTGCAAGAATAGCACGATGAACTCCTATAACTTTTTTACCTTGATTCCCTAATTGCTATCATTTCATCACATTTGCTTCATCTCTTCTCTCTCTCCTAAGCCCTACATATATACTATATACACACTACATATTTTTTCTGATCCATTTGAGAGTAAATTAAGGACACGAAGCCCTTAACTCTAAACACTTCGGCATGTATTTCCTAAAAACAAAGACATTATCTTACCTAATGTCAGCACATAAGCACCAAAAATAGGAAATAGATATATAAAACACACCAATTTTTCCAATCCAGTGTCACAAAGTTCATTTTAAGCTTCTCTCTTTTCATATTTGTAATTCTTTTCTCTGACAGAGAGAAATCTGCTCTCAGCATTCCCCCATGTATTTCCTCATTTGCTCAATACCCCGGTATATGACAGATCTCCCTGCCATGCTGGCTGCCCCCTCGGCCCTAGTCCTGCTGCTGCTGCATGCTTGGCTCCAGCTACACCAGTCCCAGCCATGTTGGCCTCACCATGCTTGCTGCTGACTCTTGAGGCCTTGGACCATGCCAGTCTCTGGAGAGGAGAAGTTAATTTATTTTCGAGTGGCGTGATGTAAAAGATATCTCTTTTTTTAAAAAAATGGATAACCAATTGTCCCAACACCTATCCCCAATTATTTGAAATCTTCCACACATGTTTGTGTCAATAGCTGATGGTGTATTCTCTTTCATTAACCTATTTTTGTATTTGTGAGCCAATACCACACTTTGATTACTGTGGGTGTATGATATGTTTTGATATCTAGTAGGAAGAGGCCCCTCATAATACTTAAAAATAATGTCCTAGCTATTCTTAAGCATGTATTCTTCCAGATGAATGTTAGAATTGGCATGTCAATTTTATTAAAAATCCTATAGTAATTTTGATTGGAATTACACTGAGTTTGTCAAATATTTGGGTAAAATGGCATCTTTACAATATTGAGTCTTCTCATCAGGGAACATGGTATACCTTTTCATTTATTCAGGTTTTTTAAATGTCCACCAGAAAATATTTACAACTTTCTTTCTGTGGGTATTACACATACAATTTGTTCCTAGGTTTAAAACAATTTTTTGTGGCTATTATTAATGGGATATTTTCATCCTGTCTTCTTTTTATATATTTTGTACATAGTAAAGACTAAGATGCACATAGAATTCTATATCTTATCTTTTAACTTAATTTCATGCCATGAAAATTTCCTAATAAAATATAGTTTTATGATTGCATAAATGTCCATCAAATATTTATGTAAGGTAATTTATTTTACCAATTTTTAACGTTGGTCAATTAGATTGCTTTCAATTTTAAAAATGCTAAATACTACTGTTACGAACATCTTTGTACATAAATCTTTGTTCTATTTTGGGTTATTCCTTAAAATATGTAAGAGATATTTTTCTATCTTATGCATAATACAGACATTCCCTGCAAGATCCTGGATAACACAAAATTAGGATAACTTGAAAATATCTTGATACCTACTTGTTTAAATTTTTACTGTTTTGCTCTTATTCAGTTTACAAACTCACAGACTGGTCTTGCATTCTTCCTATCATTTAGCCACTTTTTGGACATAATTAGGAAATAACAAAACGGGGAATAAACAAATGGCAGTATCATAACAGAAGCTAATGCAGCGAGAATCTGCGTGTGAAAAGAAGCCATGCAAGACTGACCACGGAGGGCCATTATCTCTTTATACCTGAAGCTTCTGGCCTTGTGTACATACTTTGTAGTGTTCATTTGTACACTTGACTTCTTTGCATTTCTCAATATGATATGAAACTCCCACATCTTCATAATTGTATTATGTGCCTTATGGAACTATTTACATAAAGTTGAATGTTGCCTAACTCAGGGAGTGTCTTTATACTGAATGTAATTTAACCTTCTTGATTACTCATGATTATTATAGATATCAGTTCAAAAAATTTCTTCCCCAAGGCCTACCAAGGTATGTAGGGCTGTTCTTCCCTACACTAAAGGAACTAAATCGCTGAATTTTTTGATCATTAACATTTATGTCTTTTTTCAAATGCACCCTGCTTACAGATGTCCAGCTTTCTCTTCTCACTGCTATCTGCATGCCTGCTGTGAGTTTCTCCACCTTCTTCCAGTTTGCTGCTTTTACTTTTCTATGGGTTTGGAAACCAGATTGCCAGGACTCTTAAAATCAAATCCAAATAAAAATTAATAGCCTTTGAGAAACGGCTTCAAGGAATGTCTAGGAGTAATGGGCATAATCTTTAGGGTATGGACTTGATGATCTCTATTTTGTTTCTGTAGAGGCCTTTTTTTAATCTCCTTTGTTCCCTTGGTTCTTTGCTGTGCTCCAGATAGATGAGATTTTCAGACAGCTGAGTTCCATGTAAATGAAGCTTCATTACAATTATTAGGTTGGTAACATAATGTTAAAATGCCCCTTTCCTTTTCCTTTACTGAATTCTGATTCTTTTTTTTTTTTGAGACAGTCTCACTGTGTTGCCCGGGCGAGACTGCCGTGGCGTCAGCCTAGCTCACAGCAACCTCACACTCCTGGGCTCAAGCAATCCTCCTGCCTCAGCCTCCCGAGTAGCTGGGACTACAGGCATGTGCCACCATGCCCGGCTAATTTTTCTGTATATTTTTAGTTGTCCAATTAATTTCTTTCTATTTTTGGTAGAGACGGGGTCTTGCTCTTGCTCAGACTGGTTTCGAACTCCTGAGCTCAAACAATCTGCCTGCCTCGGCCTCCCAGAGAGCTAGGATTACAGGCGTGAGCCACCGCGCCTGGCCCTTTCCTTGGTTTTAATTATCCGTTCTATATATACTGTTGACTCCCAAAGCAACAGCCTCATTCTTATCCTCTCTTTTGAACTTTGTATTTGATTGCTTGTATAAGATGAAGGCCAACTTCATTGGCAGTCTAACAAAGCTCTTTGTGATTTGGACTTCTTATATAGCCTATACCTTGTGCTGTAGTAATACTTTGATGTTTGTGATTTTCTTGAACTAATATCATTTCATGGTTCTTTGATTTTTGTCAGTTCTCCCATTGCCTGCCTCTCAGTCTTGGTAGATTTGTGCATAGGCATTGTGTCCTGTGAAGTCTTCCCTGACAACTACTCCCTTCTCTGTATTTCTCATTCTTATATGTACATCTGTCATTGTATGTATCACATTACTTTGTAAATATTTATCTTTCTTACTAATTTGTGTGTTCTTTATATCCAGGAACTAGATCTTATTCATTTTGGTATTTCTGCTGCCTAGCATACTTTCTGGCACATAATGTGTTCTCACTGAATATTAAATTGAACTGCACTGGTTAATTTTGAGCCTTTCGAAATGAAGTAGGAAAAGGTTTTTTGTTTTTTTTGGATCCTTATTTTATCATCAGAATGTAGCTGTTTGAGCTTTGTGTCATTTGCATATGTAAATGAACATTAGTCTCTTAACACTCTCTGAGTACCCTGCGATTTGGGACTGTGTCACATTCATCTCTCTATTGCTAGTACCTAACACATTGCCTGGCAAATGTCAGGCTATCAGTGCTTATTGAACTGAAGCAAATTAAATTGAAATTAGAGGAAGGCATTCATGTTGCAGATATACCATATGACTAGTAGTGTTCATATTTATTTCTGTATGTTATCTTTCAGAATAAATCAGAAATTTTGTCCATTGCTTTGCTGAAATCCAGATTTAGAAAATGTTATATTCCTGACGTGCTATCATCTGTCAAAAATATTTTAGCATGAATTATTTATAATGAATTCACGATGACTTCTAATGATCATACTTCTCCTTCTAGAAAGGATTTATTGTCCATCATCTCTCTAAATTTGTTCTAAAATTTTGGCATGAATTGATGGCAAAGTACAAGGTTTGTAATTGTCTTAATTTTCCTGTTTTTTCATCTTTTGGAAGTCTCTTAGCATTTCTCCTATTTAAAAATTCCCCAGAGATTTCTTGTTGGTTATATGAATCTTACTGGCAAGATTTTTTTAGTACCTTTGCAGTTAGTTGGTATAAGACACAAATTTATAGATTACAGAATCTCAGTGGATGCCAAGTAGGTTTAATACAAAGAAAATCACATGAAGGTACATCATAGTCAAAATGTTGAAAACCAAAGTAAAGAGAAGATCTTAAAAACGTCCAGGGAGGGGGCGAAAAGTTCCATTAAGAAAACAATGACAAGAATGATAGCTAACTTCTCATCAGAAATAGTAGAATCCAGAGGACAGTGGGATGATGCTTTTCAAGTATTAAAAGAAAAAAATTTATTAAACTAGAATTTTACATTCAGCAAAATTACCCTTTCAAAGTGAAAGCGAAGAAATTTTTAGAAAATAAAATCGGAGATGATTTGTTGCTAACAGATCTACATATTATAAGAAATTCTAAAGGGAGTTCTTTAGGTTGTAGAGGAAAGATACCAGATGGAAATGTGGATCTATGGAAGAAATGAAGACCACTGAAAATGGTAAATATGCAGGTAAGTATAAAAAAATTATGTATAAGTAAAGTGTATAACAACAGTAGCAGAAAGGAAAGAAGTAAGTGGACTTTCATGTAAGGTTCTTATGTTATATGGGATGTGGTAATATAAACTCAAGGTATACTGATAAGTTCTGGATGCATGTTGTAATTCCTAGGATAAACACTAATAAATAGAAGAGATATAGTTAGAAAGCCAATAGAGGAGATAAAATGGAATGCTAAAAATATGCTCAGCCCTAGAGAATGCAGATAAGGAAGAAAAACTGAAGAAAAACAATTGGGATAGATTGAAAACAAAACAAAGAAACCAAGATATGGTAGACTTAAACTCAACCATATCAATACTTACATTAAATGTAAATAGGTTAAACAATAATCAAAATGTAGAGACTGTCAGTTGAATGAAAATGAAAGATTGAGCCATACTGTTTAAAAGAGAAACATCTGAAATAAAAAGACCCAGTTGGGTTGGAAATCAAAGAATGGAAAAATATATATCATGTAGACAGCAATCATAACAAAGCCAGTATAATTAGTGTCAGACCAAGTAGACTTTGAGATAAAGGAGTATTACCAGAAATAAATAAGTTCTGACCAACTATTTTTCTGCTTTCTAACCCTGGATAAATCATATGGCCTTCTTTAGTTTTATCGGTAAAATGCAGTTAATTTTTGAGGTCTTATGGTGGGGACTTTACCTGCAGTATTATTAATCCCTGCAACACCATTGCAAGATGATTGTTACTCCCACTGGAAGAGTGAGAAATACTGAGACTCAGAGAGGATAATAACTTCCCTAAAGTCACAGGGCTAGTTAAGTGGCAAAGCTTAGATTTTAAGCCAGTTGTGCTTTGATTCAAACTTGATTTTTTTTTGCTATACATTGTTTCCTGTGAATATACCTTTTGGAATAGTACTGTACTATTATGCTTTGCTTCTGTATAAGCACACCTAATTGGAAGGGCTCTCCTGAGGTCACCTACCTAGTTTATCATGCTCTTTTGGAATCCATTCTTCTTTAAATCATAAAAATAGCTGCATTAAAATATCATTAATAGCCTGTGATTGAGAATTTTCAGTGTTGGCACTATGATTTTATTACTTATTAGTACATTTCAAAGATATCTCTCTTGCTAAAGCAAGATAGCCCCAGATTCCCCTAGGTAAATGTTAATTTGTTAACATTTTGGTTAAGCTACTTAAAAAAGACTAGTGACTTAGATCATTGGAGTCCACTTAGAGAAGATATTCACATCTTAGAGCTTACTGTGAACTCTTTGTATAGTAAATTGCTTAATACATGTTGTTTGCCTTTTGGAGTTGTAGACTGTGAATTGCCAATCATTTATTTAGTCATTACATTGTATTTGTAGTTTCTGGTCAGATTCAATACTTAGAAATTGTAATTTATAATAATATAAAAAAGCTAAATATGGTTGGTTTGTGTTCATGTAAAGAATCTTTTGAATCTCTAGATGTACACTTTTTTTGCCTGAAGTATTGTAAAACTTAAGGTTAGGAGCTATATCTTTTACCCACTCTATTTCCAAACCTTAGCACTATGCCTCACGCATGGTAGACACTCAATACATTTTATTATTTTTTCCAGTTATTGTCCCCTGAAAGTCCAGTGTGAAAATTAATGTATAATGAAATTCCCTAGATGTGTTAAATGTTTGCTCCCTCTTGTGGATAGAAAGGAGAATGGAAGCTCTTATAATGAATGTGTTCTCTAGTTTTTATCAAAAGATGTATTATAAACTATGTAAAATTTACCAAAATTTATCTCTTTTTGGAGACATGTTAATATAATTTTATCAATTTTACTCACTTTTTTGAGCCTACCCCTGCTTTCCTACATGTAAATTGTATGAATCATGAAAGAACTGTTTTAATTCTAAAACTCTATTAGATATTGTTAGATATTCTTTAAGAGTATTATTTTTATTTTTTTTTTTTTGAGACAGAGTTTCACTCTTTTGCCCGGGCTAGAGTGAGTACTCTGGTGTCAACCTAGCTCACAGCAGCCTCACACTCCTGGGCTCAAGCAATCCTTCTGCCTCAGCCTCCCGAGTAGCTGGGACTACAAGCATGCGCCACCATGCCCGGCTAGTTTTTTCTATATATTTTTAATTGTCTGATTAATTTCTTTGTATTTTTAGTAGAGTCGAGGTCTCGCTCTTGCTCAGGCTGGTTTCGAACTCCTGAGCTCGAACAATCCGCCGCCTCGGCCTCCCAGAGTGCTAGGATTACAGGCGTGAGCCACTGCGCCCACCCTGAGAGTATTATTGAATGTATTTCCTAATAATGATGTTAAGCATTTCTTGTTTTGATTTTAAAGGAAGACTTCATCATTTTGCTAGCCCTCACATTTTATGAATTGAGAACACCTGAACAGTTTTTTCTTTAAAAGCATAATACTTTTATTCTAAAGAATTAATGCCACTGAGGTTATAAGCAACTGGGCTTTGGGAATGCTTTGACATGTAGAATAAATCTTTTAAACAAAGATGTAGATTCTTTTTTTTTTTTTTTTTAAGAGACAGAGTCTTGCTCTGTTGCCCAGGCTGGAGTGTAGTGACATCATCATAATCCATTGGAACCTCAAACTTCTGGGCTTAAGCAATCCTTCTGCCTCAGCCTCCTGAGTAGCTGGTATAGGCATGTGCCACCACATCCAACTAATTTTTTAAATTTTTTAAATTTTTTGTAGAGACAGGATCTTGAAGTTCTAGACTCAAGCAATCCTGCCACATTGCTCCCCAAAGTGCTAGGATTACAGGTGGGAGCCACCATGCATGGCTTTGAAGATGTACTATTCAAATAGTAAAGAACACAAATCCTAAGAGTATAGTTTGATGAATTTGTATAAAATGGACACTCAGGTAAAGAAAACAATATACCAGAGAGTAGGGAAAAAAATAAGAGATCAGGGCACATAGAGACACAGAGGGACGATCACATGAAGACACACCGAAAAGACAGCCATCTACAAGCCACGGAGAGAGGCCTCAGAAGAAACCCATCCTGCTGACACCTTGATCTTGGATTTCTAGCTCCAGGATTGTGAGAAAATAAATTTCTGTTGTTTAAGCCAAAAACAAAACCAAAACCAAAAAAAACAACAAAAACGAAAACATAAGTAGAACTCCAGATGCTTCATCCTCGTCACTTATCCCTCATACTCCAGGGTGAAGGCAAACCCAGTACTTCTAACATTTTTATTTATATGTATATATTATACATATATTAAAATAATAATATGTATTATTAATAGTTTTGCTGGTCTGAAAAATTTTTTGCATGAAGCCATACAGTAGGCCATTTTTATTGCAATAAAATATATATAACAAAGTTTACACTTTTAGCCACTTTAAGTGTACAGGTCAGTGGCATTAAGTATGCCGACATTATTGTGTACCATCGGCACCATCCATCTCCAGAACTTTTTCATCTTCCCAAACTGAAGTCCCATATCGATTAGACATTAACTCCCTATCCCTCTTTCTGTTTCTATGAGCTTGATTACTTCAGGTACCTTATAGAAGTTCAGTTATACAATATTTGTCCTTTTGTGTCTGGCTTATTTTGCTTCACATAGTATTTTTAAGGTACATCTGTGTTATAGCATGTGTCAGAATTTTCTACCTGTGTAAGGCTCAGTAATACTCTATGTACATACTACATTTTGTTCATTTGTCGATCGATATTTGGATTGTTTCTACCTTTTGGTGATTGACAATGGTGTTGCTGTGAACATAGCTGTATAAATATGTTCGAGTTCCTGCTTTTAATTCTTTTGGTTATATACCAGAAGTGAAATTGCTGGATCATATGGTAATTCTTTTTCTCCTTGTATTTTTAGTTTACATGTAACGTACATATTTATGGGATACAGAGTGATATTTTGATATGTGTAATGAGTAAATCAGGGTAATTAGCATATCACCTCAAACATTTATCATTTCTTTGTGTTGTGAGCATTCAAAATCCTCTCTTCTAGCTTTTTGAAAATATACAATAAATTATAGTTAATCGTATTCACCCTACCGTGCTATAGAACACCAGAACTCATTCTTCCTATTTTTAATCTATTAACCAACCTCTTCTGTCCCCTGCCCTTCGCAGCCTCTAATATCCTCAATTCTATTCTCTAATTCCACGAGCTAAATTTTTTTTTTAATTCCACATGAGTAAGAACATACAGTAATCATCTTTCTATGCCTTTCTTATTTTACTTAATATAATGTCTTTCAGGCTCATCCATGTTGCCGTGAATGACAGGATTTTATTATTTTTTTAGGGCTGAATAGTATTCTGTTGTGTATATATACCATATTTTTTTAATCCATTCATCTGTTGATGAACACTTAGGTTAGCTCCGTATCTTGGCTATTGTGAATAGTGCTGCAGTAAACATAAGGGTGCAAATATCTCTTCAACATACTGATTTCCTTCCTTTAGATATATACCTAGTAGTGGGATTGCTGGATCATATGGTAGTTCTGTTTTTAATTTTTTGAGGAATCTCCATACTGTTATTTCCATAAAGACTGTGCTAGTTTACATTCCCACTGACAGCGTATGAGAGTTCCCTTTTCTCCACATCCTCACCAGCATTTGTTGTTTTTTATCTTTTCGATAGTAGCCATTCTAACTGGGGTGAGATGATATTAACTGTTGGCCATTTCTATTTCTTCTTTGAGAGATGTCTATTCAGATCCTTTGCCCATTTTTTTTCTCTTTTTGAGACAGTGTCTCTGTTACGTAGGATACAGTGAAGTGGCATTAATATAGCTCACTGCAGCATCAGACTTCTGGGCTCAAGTGATCCCCCTGCCTCAGCCTCTGCAGTAGCTGGAACTACAGGATTGTGCCACCACACCTGGCTAATTTTTCTATTGTTTTGTAGAGACAAGATCTCACTCTTGCTCAGGCTGGTCTTAAACTCCTGGCCTCAAGCAATCCTCCTGCTTGGCTTCCCGGAGTGCTACATTTATAGGCGTGAGCCACCACTCCTGGCCCACTTTGTAATTAAATTGATAGCCATTCTAACTGGGGTAAGATTATATGTCATTGTGGTTTTGATTTGCATTTCCCTGATGATTAGTGATATTGAGCATTTTTTCATATACCTGTTGGCCAATTGTATGTCATCTTTTGAGAAATGTCTATTCAGATCCTTTGTTCCCTTTCCAATCAGATTACCTGATTTTTTGCTGTTGAGTTGTTTATCACTGTGGATTAGTTTTGCCTGTTATTGCACTTCATATAAATGAAGTCATACAGCATGTAATCTTTTGCATCTCACTTTTCTCCTCTCAACATAATGCTTTTGAGTTTCATCCATATATGTATGTATATGTAGTTTTTATTTTTTTTATTTTTATTTATTTATTTTTTTTACTACGCAAAGAACTTTATTAACCTTTGTTTCAAACTTTATTTCCAGGCTTCTTCAGCTTAATTAGCTGCAAAGAATGAAGTGTGTATAAGCAAAAACTGAAAAGAGCTGCAGTGTCCAAGGGGCTTAGGCTTAAAAATATTAGAGATCTAGATTTTATCAGATCCATAAACAAAACAATTTT
>CAUYSK010121800.1:0-24987 GCA_963575035.1 Avahi laniger | reverse complement strand
ATTGAAATATTACATCTTTTTGAAAATCACGTAAATATAAAAAATGTCTGCTTATTGTTATATTTGTCTATAGATTTATAATTAGAGTCATCAAAATGGCAGGTGAAAGCTTTTATATTAAAGAAAGTCAATTGTTAATGACTAATCATTTTGGCATTAATTCTTTTTTTTTTTTTTTGAGACAGAATCTTGCTCTGTTGCCAGAGTGCCATGGCGTCAGCCTAGCTCACAGCAATCTCAAACTCTCGGGCTCAAGCGATCCTTCTGCCTCAGCCTCCCGAGTAGCTGGGACTACAGGCATGCACCACCATGCTCAGCTAATTTTTTCTATGTATTTTTAGTTGTCCAATTAATTTCTTTCTATTTTTAGTAGAGACAGGATCTCACTCTTGCTCAGGCTGGTTTTGAACTCCTGAACTCAAACAATCCGCCCGCTTCAGCCTCCCAGAGAGCTAGGATTACAGGCGTGAGCCACCGCGCCCAGCCTGACTGGAAGCCTTTTAATAACATAACAGTCAAATAACATATGTCTTGTATGTGTATTGTATCCTGTATTCATATAATAAAGTAAGATAGAGAATAGAAAATGTTATTAAGAAAAGCATGAGGAAGAGAAAATATATTTACCATGCATTCAGTGGAAGTGAATCATCATAGCGATCCTCATCCTTGTCACTTCACATCGAGTAGGCTGAGGAAGAGGAGGAAGAGGAGGGGTTGGTCCTGCTGTCTCGGGGGTGGCAGAAGCAGAAGAGGTGGAGGAGGTGGAAAAGGAGGCAGGCACACTGCAGGTAACTATTCCAAATTAATTTATTCCTTCCTTCCTTCCTCCCTCCCTCCCTCTCTCCCTCCTTCCTTCCTTTGTTCCTTCCTCCCTTTCTAGATGAGGTCTCTCTCTGTTGCCCAGGCTCAAGTGCAGTGGCACGATCACAGCTCACTGCAACCTCAAACTTCTGGGCTCAAGTGATCCTCCTGCCTTGGTCTCTTGAGTAACTGGGATTGCAGGCATGCACCACCATGCTCAGCTAATTTTTATTATTTTTTTGTAGAGATGGGGTCTTGCTAAGTTGCCCAGGCTGGTCTTGAATTCCTGGCTTCAAGTGATCCTCCAGCCTCAGCTTCCCAAAGTGCTAGAATTACAAGCATGAGCCACCACACCTGGCCCCGTAATTTCTATCTGACTTTTATGCTGTTTCATTTCTCTGAAGTGTTTCTATATGGTACCAATCCTTCTTCCATCATTTGCTTTAGTTTCAGTGCCTATACCTTAGAGGGGTCCATGTTATAAAAGAACTGAAAAGCAATCTTACATAACTGAATGCTTCTGCCAGATTATCTAATGTCAGTTTGTTTTCTGGCACTGCTGCTCTTATGTTTTCTTCCTCATCATCTGGCACTGGTTTGGAAGCACTCATCTCCACCAAATCATCTTCTAATCCATCTGATGTGGTGTCTATTAGCTCTTGAATTTCTCCAAGATCCATATCTTGAAACCTTTCACCCCACCTTGTTTGCCATACCCACAATCTCTTGCATTATTTCTTTGATTGGCTCTGTTGTAAATCCTGAGATGTCATGCACAACATCTGGACATGCTTTTCTCCAGCAGGAATTTATTGTTTCGGGCTTGATGGTTTCCATGGCTTTTTCTATTTCAATGATGGCATTTGCACAAAGCCGTAGCGTTAGCCTAGCCCTTCCTGCCTTAAACCCTGGTGCTCACTTCTCTTCCTTACTAATAATTGTCCTTTGTGGCATTTCCCCCCCCCCCGCCCCCTCCCAGAATAGGGCACTTTTGTCTGCATTGAAAGCCTTTTCAGGCAGGTAGTCTTTCTCCTCAGTGATTTTCTTAACGATGTCTGGGATCTTCCCTGCTACCTCTTGGTTGGCAGAAGCTGCTTCTCCTGTTATTTTGACATTTTTAAAGCCAAACCTCTTTCTAAAATTATCAAACCATCCTTAGCTGGCATTAAATTCTCCGGCTTTAGATCTTTCACCTTCCTTTTTAAGTTGTCGTCTAATGACTTCACTTTTTCTATTACCATCTGCAGGTATGTCTTTCTTATAGCAATAGTGCACCCACATACAAGCTGCATTTTCAATATGAAATAAAAAGATATTTTTCAAAAAGTGCAAGGTTTCACTCCTGCTGACGTAGCTGCAGGGAGGGCTTCACAGATTTCCATTTGTTTTTTCACAGTGGTCTTTACCCTGGATTCATTGATCTTGAAATGGCAGGCAACCGCAACTGCAGACCTCTGCCCATGGCACATATCAAGAAATTCAACTTTTTCTTGTAATGTCATGACTTTTCTTTGCTTCTTGGGAGCACTTCCAGCATCCCTAAGTGGCATTCTGTATGGGTCCCATGACATCATTCAAGGTTTATGGTACTGCACGAAACATGATGGAAAATACACAAGAACCGCTGGAGTATTGCACTTTCTGCTGCAATAGTCATGTGGAGACGATTAGTGTCGCACAGCATTTTAAGCAGATACTCACTGAAATAGCAACAAGAGGGGGCTATAAAATTATTCCAGTAGTACTGTATGTACTCCAGTTAGTTTTATGCACTTATGATTTAATACTGCATTTTTATGTTTGGAAGAAACTATGCACTATTTGTAATGACCTCTCTATACAGAGAGATAAGTATCAACCTAGACTGTGAGGCACCCTTCTTCCCCGCCCTTGCTTCCCCATCCCCTTCTCCCGCCGGCCTTGACAGTGAGTCTGCTGTGTAATCTGTCACCTCGCCCCACCTGCACCTGTCGGGGGGTGGGAGGAGGGCTCCCTCCCAGCCAGCCCCCAAGGTGGTCTCTCAGTGGAGCAGAGGAGGGCAGCACCCCAAACAAAGAGTGCTGGGCCAGGACTCGGGTGCAAGGAGCTGGGGAGAGGGCTGTGGCTTGTCCCCATGCTTTCCTCCCAATTGCCAGTGACACTGGCCCTGGTGCAAGGGGTGACCCGGGACAAGTACCTGGGGGGCAACAGCAACAGGACAGGGTTCCTGCTCCCCTCTCTTCCCCGCTCCCTCCTCTTCCTCCTGCTCATAGCAGGCGGCCCCCTGCAGTGAGGTGGGCCTGGCTGTGGGAAGGGGACCTTGGAGGTGGCCTTTCCTCCCTTTCTCCCTCTGTGACACCTTGTTCGCAAGGTCTGAGGCTGCTGCTCCAAAAGTGGTCGGAGAGGAAGAGGGAGAGAAATTATAGCCACAAAAAAGGACGAAAAAGAAGAAGAGAAAGTCCCAGAGAAACGGAGGGAGCCAGCGTAGTTCTCTTGGGGCCCTGCCTGTCCTTCCTTGTGCCTGCGTCCCCTTCTTCACACCCCGTCCTGCTCTCAGCAACTGAGTCACAGGTCAGCCACGGGAGGAGAGCGGCTGACTTCCTCCTGCCTCATGGAAAACACACCTGTCGCTCTCTGGCCTGCCGTGAGTTTTTATTTAGAGGCAGATCAGTGACGTGGCACTGAAAGACTTCACGCTTCTCCATTGTTGGTTTCTCTGCCCACTTTCCATTCTGTTGGCACCAGTATTTTCAACATTAAGGTCTCTTTGAGGTTATTTAAAAGGATTGTCTTCAAAATGAACAAGGTATCGAGAGTGCACATAATTGAAGAATTTAAAAGCAAAAAGAGAATATCTGTGTTACATTGATACTGTCTATTTAATCTCTGAAGCGTATCTAGGGATGACATAAATTGATCTTTCAACACGTGACCACTCCTGTCTCATGCAATCTTACGGGGAGGGCAAGGTGGCAACGCAATCCCTGCTCTTTTCCAAACATTCACCACAGGCAACATTTGCACCTTAGGTTATTTTTAAACCACCTGAAAAGCAACAAAACTTTACGTTTAGGCAGTGTATTAAACTCAAATTTCTACCTCCAACTGAATTTAGGAAAGGAGTTAAATTCACACAAAATGAAATCTGGCTTGTTTACAACAATAATATTTTTTTTAAAGAGCCAGCCCTATTTTACCTTAGGTCCTATGATAATAAGCACAAAGTGGTTCAAAAGTCAAACCCACAGCCAGGAGGCTCTCCAGGAGGCTGGTGGATGCTGGTTCTACTATATTCCATCTAGAATTTTCAATTTAAGCTGCTATTTCAATTTCAGGGTATTACAGTCCAATTGTTCATGCATGTTCAGGGCTAGGAGTTCAGGCAGAGAAGTGCCCACAAGATAGTAGGTGAGAAGTCTAGCCAGTCAGAGAGAAAGGTTTCTTTTTTCTTTTTTGAGACAGAGTCTCACTCTGTCTCCCCAGCTAGAGTGCAGTGACGTCATCACAACTCACTGCAAACTCCAACCCCTGGGCTCAAGTGATCCTCCTGCCTCAGCCTCCCCAGTAGCTGGGATTATGGGTGTGTACCATCACACCTGGCTAATTTTTCTGTTTTTATAGAGATGGGGTGTCACTCTTGCTCAGGCTGGTCTCAAACTCCTGATCTCAAGCAATCCTCCTGCCTTGGCCTCCCAAAGTGCTGGGGTTACAGTGAGCCACCGTGTCCGTCTGAGAAAGGTTCTTAAATCTCTAAAAAACTGACATGTTGGTACATGAGCATGATGCCCCAGATAAATGAGGCTCTGGAGACCTATTGTGGCTATTTAAGTTCCCTACTTCTCTGATTCATTCATCCGTTCAGTATATACTACTGAGTATCTGTGTTTTACGATTTCTTAAAATTAGGCATGATTACGTTATCTGGGCTAGACCAGCAATAAGACAGAACTTTTAGGACACATGCACAAGACTGCAGAGAGGTTTTCACATCCCTTCTGATCCCCTCCAAGGATAACGAAGGCCTGTATTACTATGAGGTGTGGAAAAGATGGGATTAATGGTGAGGATGAGGAAGGGAATCAAAGGTTCCAGTTTTTCCATCAATTTGCGATGCCTGTTGGACATCTAAGAGAGGAGACGTCAAGTTGGCAGTTATCCAAGATCAAGGGAGGGTCAGGACTGGAGCCGTAAGTTTGGCAACCATCAATGTACAAATAGCATTTAACTCCGCGACAATGGCTGGAATTGCCTTGGGAGGGCTGAGGGCTGAGTCCTGGAGCACAACAGAGAAGCCTGGGAAGGAGAGTCCGGTGAGATGAAAGGAAAGTCACGCAGTGTGGTGATCTGGAGGGCAAGAAGAAGAAGAGCTCAGCTGGTTAAATGCTGCTAAGAGGTCAAGTAAGATGTGGGTTGAGAATTGTCCACAGGACTTTATTAGATGAAAATGGTCCAGGAAGGACATTGTCTGGGGTGGTGTCTGTGGGGGGTTCAGGTGCAAGCCCAGTGGGAACAGGCTGAGAAGAGAACGAGAGACGACCTGAAACACCGCGTCCGGAAAGGGGACAGGTGCTGCCCGGGAGACGGCTCCTCTTACAGGGAGTGATCTTTGGTTTTCTCTCCTCACCTGAGTGGCTATTTTCTCTCGCCCGCTTCCTCTTGTTCTGTCTGTACTACAGCACAGATTTTGTAGGTGGGTATCTTTTGGGTTGGGTCCAAGCTAAACAATAAATTCCTCCCCAGACAGAAATCTGGACTCTGTGACACTCCCTGAGAAAAGCTATTTGCTCATCACCTGCCTGGCTGCAGGTCTCACTTTTGAACCGCTTCATACTCGTTACCACAGGGCCTAAGGTAAAATGGGGCCGGGGTTTTTGTTTTTTTTTAAAATCGTTGTTATAAACAAGCCAGATTTCATTTTATGTGACTTTAAATACTTTCCTAAATTCAGTTTGAGGTAGAAATCTGAGTTTAATCCAATGCCTCGTGCTCTGCTCAGAGGAATCTCATGTGAAAACCCCATGATCATCTTTCCTTTAAACTTTTTTTTAATTGTGAAAGAGCATATATTCTAAATAACATGTATAGCAGGTATGTGTAGTTTCCTCCTGCATCTCCTCCTTCATTTTTACTGCGAAAAAAAATCTAGGATGCAAAGAAGGAGGCTTTGCACTTCTGTGCGTGGAAGGACATGCAGGTGGCATGACGTCATGCAGACACCAATACGGCCCACCTAGGACCTGCACAGAAGAACCGCCCGGCCCAGACTGTCTCCTGCCCTTCTGCAGCGCTGCAAGTCCCTCTGCAGGCGGGGGTCAGGCCCACAGCCGGCTCAGCCTGTCTGAGCCTGATGCCCCTTTGCTGCTGGCAGGAAGGCTGGAGCAGCGGTGGCCTTCTTGTGATTGTCACTGCAGCCTCTTCCTGCAAGAAGTCCCAAAGGGTCACATCCTGCAGGAACGTCTGCTGACTCTGCACAGACTAATCCAAACACTTAAAGGCACCATGTGCATGTTAATTGGTTATTGGAGCCACTGAAAAAAATGTAAAAACCCTGGATTCTGACTGTCAGGCCTCCAGGTAGAAGCCCTTTATCCAACAATATCGATAAGGGATCATTATTGACTACCTGACCGTCGCATTTAAAGATTCTAGTGAGGGACTTGTATAATTCTGTTAGCATGACAGAGGTGGCCCTTTCATTGACCCTTACTGGTAAAACGGAGCAGTTGTCCACATGGGCAGGAGGCCCTTGCAGCTTCCTCTTCCTCCCCAGGTGCTCCCAGGCACCTTCCTGCTCTTGAGTCCCGGGACAGTCCGAGGCCCCATCTCAGCCCAGTTGCTCCTTCTCTGCCGCCAAACCTCCTCAGCCTTGATGCCTCCGAACCTCCCTTCCTCCCCGGGGCCCCTTTCCACTCTGAGTCCCGGCAGCCAGGCCAAGTCAAGACCCGGACTTCCCTTGACGAGGGGTCAGGCAGATAATCCCCCTCACGCGCTGCACTTTGGGACACAACAGTTTGCCCTCAGACGTCCTCACTCAGAGTGTCCTCCCAGGCTCAAGGTCGGCAGTGGCCTGGTCCTGCTGCTCTCTCGGACACCCTCATGTGCCAGGGCTGAGACCAGTCAGCTGAGTGACAGATGGGTCTTTGTGGCGTGCAGGGGTCTCACTACAAGGGGAGGAACTGCGCCCGGGGATCGATCCCACCAGGACCGCAGCTGCCGGCTCGCCAGGGGCAGCTCCTTCAGCCTCCAGCCCAGGGCTGGGCACCACGGCCAAGGCCTTCCTGTCCTTCCTGTTCTTCCTCCCTCCGGTGGGCTTATCTTGGCCACATTCGTGTCCCAGTCGGGGAGGAAGGGCTGGGGAGGAAGCGGTGCCTCCGGTGGGGAGTCCTCCGCTGAGGGGCAGGCGCTGTCCTCCTGACCGCGCTGTCGTCAATGGATGATTCTGATCATTCTCCCTTCTTTACTCCCTTTGCCATGCGGGGGTGTCGTCGTGCAGATAGCGCAGAGGGCACCCTCCCAGCGTCCGACCTTGGGTGTGGCCGAGTGGGACACCGTGGCCAAGGGACGCTGACAGGCACAATGAGCACAGAGGCCTGACGTAGCCGTGCTCGTGGGGTTTGCCTCTCCGTCCTGAGTGGCCACTCTCCTGCAGTGACCTGACCTGGGTGTGGAGCTGGGTGTGGGGACAGCTGCCACTTAGACCTCAGCTTATTCTCCAGTGGCTGCCCCGACCCCTCCAGCCCCGGCCCCTCTTGCCCCGGCTCCTGCCCCTCCCAGAGCGGAGCTCCTCGCCAGGGCTCCCTGCTGTGAAACGGCTGCTCCGCAGCTCCCTCCGCACTGCCAAGGCTGCCGCCTCCTCTTCTGGTCTGATCCCACATCCACATTTGCCTTCGGAACTTGCAAGATTTGCCTCATCTATGAACCTCTGTCTTGCGGCTAAAATCACACTATTTGTCCTCCTATGGCCTTGTCAAATAAATTCAATGAGATAGTTTTTCAAAGAAACACCTAAATAGACCAAACTTTCCAGTGTGATAGCAGACAGTAGTGAATACATTTCTATTAAGAGAGAAAGCAAAAAGGAAATGGGATTTCTAAATATGTGCATATTTTCAAAACCCCATATGTCTCTTTTTCTATCCAAAGGTAATACAATTCAAAGAGTATTGAATAGTATTAAATTCTCCCAACCCCAGGACATTTGCACATGTGTGTGGTACCCAAGAAGGCCTCTCAGGAATCTCTTCCTGAGAGTCTCACTGACAAGAATTGGTTTGAACCAATTAGATATGAACGTCCAAGGCAAATTTACTCCTTTGCAAGCTTAAAGAAAAACTATAGACAGTTTAATCTTGCTCTACTTAGACAAGACAAATTCTTAGTAGGTGAATCAACTCTCGGTGTAAATTAGACTCATTTTGAAAGTTGCCTTAGACTTTCCTGAGCATGCCATCTGTGTAGTTGTGTTAGGCACAGAAGGGTTAATGCTCCAGGTTTAATGCTCTGCTCTCACACATGTGGAATTCCTCATATTTGAACAAGGGGCCTTGAGTTTTCGTTTTGCACTGGGCCCCACAAACTATGCAGCTGTTCCTGCTTTTAGGTGGTTATTAAGAAGAAAAAATTTCCAAGTGGTGATTTAGTAGCTTTTGCTTTCTGTCTAATCATTGGTTAATTTGCATGGGGACTGAAACCCTCTTCCATAGAAGGGGGATTTTAAAAACTCTCTTTCATCCCTGTTAATTGTGGTGGGAAGGGTCATGGGAGTTGGTCTGGTCTTGGTGGCTTTCACGGCCAATGGAAATATAATATAATATTCCCTCTCCCAGCTCCTGTCGATTCAGAACCCAACAGTGGGTGTGTGGCCGTCTCTCCAAGCCTGCTATTCTACCTCTGTTCTTTTCCCAGAAATAAAACAAATGGTGGGAATTTGCTCCTTTTGGGGACGTGGCAGTTCAGCCAACGTAAGCCTGCATGTGCGGCCATGGTTTGAAAAGAAAATCCAAAACAGTGAAGAACTATGAACATGGTGGGCTGTGCTGCAGCCCCAAGGACGGTCGATTTGAGACGTGAGGTGGCCGGGACAGGAGCCGGCCACCAGCAGGACTGACTCTGCGTGAGGTGGATGTTCCTCCCCCGGATCAGAGGAAGACACCCCACCTCCGCATGAGAGACTGCCCGTGAAGGATGTGGGATTGCGCTTATGAATATTTAATTCGTACCTTTTAATGGTTTGGTTTTCATCATCTTTCTTACTTAAAAGTAATTCTGACTTCATTCCCTCCCAAAATATAAACAAAGGCAAGAAAGTGCTGAGAGAGCATTTAGGATGGCTTCCTCATCATCTTGCTTGTTTTAAAACTCAACACTAAATGTGCCTTGGGTATCCTTGAGGTTAAGAAGATGCCCTGAAGTGCCTCATCCTTCCTCACCACCCTCCTCAGTTCCTGTCCTGTGCGGGGTCCAGGCCTCTCTTACTGGAAGAATGTCTGAGAGATTAATTGTCACAGAAGAACAGGGCTAGTCAGACATCTTTAGTCTTCTCCCCAGATATTGAGTGTAATTATCTAGAGAGTTCATCAAGTGGGCAATAGTTATGCTAATTCTCCCAGAACAGGGACAGATGGTGAGAGATAATTATTAGCCTGTCTGCCAAACTAGTGACTCGTGGGCACAAGTCCATGCTGAAAGTCACAAGGGAGTGACACAGAACGAATCAAGAATAAGCACCTCTGGAATATGCCGCAGATGTACTCTGTCGAAGAAAAGGCAATGTTTAACCATCTAAACCGGCCCCCAGTGACCTGGTCCTTCTTTCGCCCCAGTAGATCAATCACAGCTGACATTTATATGGTACCGCACTGATTATAAGGTGTCTTGTAGACACATTATCATATTAATATTCTCAGGTTCCTGATCCAAGAAAATGCAAAAGTGTAACTTCTCAGTGGAGATACTCATTATGGACTCGGAAAATAAATAGTGAAGCTAAGACCTTTAGTCACATAAACGGCACTTGCAAGAATGATGCCGGTGTGACAGCAGCACCCGCGTCCTCTGCAAAATCACCCAACACGCAGAGCTTCCGCGCCCCTCCTAGCTCCTTTCTGGGTTCTCTGCTCCTCCGCCTCCAGGCCTCCATCCCCACACACTGTTCCACGCCGCACACCACCTCTCCCCTCGCGGCCTCAGCATTCCCTTCCTGCTGCCGCGTCCCCAGCTTTCGAGAGCTCCCCACTCGCGGGCGTGTCTAAGCAAGGCCCACGCCCACCCTGAGCTGCAGCCCCTCTGCTGCCTCGGCCTCACCTCTCGCCTTCTCTACCTGCGCCTCCTTGCCCTGAGCACCTGCTCAGAGGGGCTCGTCCTCCCCACAAACTGTGCGTGTTCTTTCGCCCCACGTTCTGCCCGGACCACCCCTGCTGCCTGGGCCGAAGGGCAGCACACTTGTGCTGTCGAGGGCCAGAGAGTGGCTGTGTGAGGCTGTGCAATTCGCAAAAGCAGCCACAAATGTACATGCACAAGTGGGCATGCTGTTCCACGCACAGAAACTGGAATTTCATATCAACCTCCTCTTGGTTTTCTTTTCAATCCTTTAAGAATGTGAAAAGTATTCTGAACTCATGGGCTGGACGTGGCCCATGGGATGCAGTTTGCCAGCCCTGACCTAGACTATAGCTCATCCTTCACTGCCATGACAAATGTCCCCTTCTTCAGGAAACTTCCCTCAACGTTGGGTGTGTTGGACAAAAGGCCCTTCATCTGTGCTCGGTGGGATCCAGTTCATGCTTCTTTGTCGGCTCTTTCCACCTGGTGTTAGAATAGTCTGCCATGTGTCTGCCTGCCTACCAGCAGCCCTGGGGAACAGGGCTGGTCCCAGCAGCCACTGGGTGGAGTTGAGCATGGATGGTGTCGGAGCCATCTCCCCGGATTCTCCTGGGGCCCTGGAGGATGACAGATCACTTCAAGTGAGAAAGGAACATGCGGACCACACTATGGGCAGACTTAGTCCCCTGAGCCGGAGAGAAGGAAGCAGTTGTTATGCGAAGTGTGTGCTGTGGTCTGAATGTCTGGATGCGTGTGTCCCCTCTAAATTCGTATGTTGAAACCTAATCCCCAGCGGGATAGCGTTAGAAGGTGGGCCCTTTGGGAGGTGATCAGGTCACGGGTTGGAGCTGTCATGAATGAGATTAGAGCTCCAGGGAGCTGCCTGTCCCTTTCACCACGTGAGGACATAGTGAGAAGGTGCCATCCATGAATCAGGAAGCTGTCCTCTCCAGACACAATTTGCCGGCCCCTTGATCTTAGATTTCCCAGGCTCCAGAACTGTGAGAAATAAATTTCTATTATTTATAAGCCACGCAGACTATGGTGTTGCGTTATAGCATCCAAAATGAGTACAACAGCATGAAACGAACCTGGAAACATGTGGACACTCTGAAGGGCATTGGCCCTCCCAGGGTGGGCATGCCACGAGGAGGGCATTCCCTGCTGTGCCTTCTTCTAAGGGCCAGGGCAGTATTCCTGCCTCAGAATAACCAGCATTACCTCAAAGCTACAGGCTCAGAATGGCCCGTGGGGCTTGGGGATCTGCATTTTAAGCAGGTAGCCCAGATGATTCTTCCACTCATCGCAGCTTGAGAACCACACTGCCCTGCTTGGACACAGACTACTCGGCGATCGCTTGAGACTGATTCAGGCTGCATCGAAGTTGGGGAGATTGGGGGAAACAGTTGTCCAGCACCCACATAGCTCTAGCAGGGAGCAAAGATAGCCCAAGGGCTCCCAGAGGTCCCAGACAACACAATAGCAGGGTGCATCAATGCAGGGGAGCTGAGCCATGGTGGCAGTGGCTACAGCAGTGACAAGACCCACGTGGAAGGCAAAACTCAAGAAGGTGAGGTGTGGGGTGAGGGTGGGGTGGTGACTAGACCAGCAGGTATAGCACAGGCCTAACGTGCCAGTTAAGCAGCCTGGAAAGTTGCACCACACAAGGTCAGATGCACAGACTCTGCAGTCAGCCTTTTTGGGATTGAGTCCCAGCTCCGCCTCTAGCTTGCTGGGTGGCCTTGGGCAGGGTACTTGTCTCTCTTTGCCTTGGTGCCTCATCGGTAAAATAGTGATAGTAACAGTTCCTGCCCTTGGGCCATTAGTTAATACACGTGAATGAATGAGAACAGTATTTACATCATGATATCATTATCATTGTTATTACCATCAAGAATCCACAAGCCAACAGGACCTAAGGGACATTTATGTTACCAACTAACAAGGTAGTTAGTAACAAGGTACTTAGTAAACAGCTGTTGAACTGCACTGAACTGACTTTAAGCTGCAACCCAAGTCCCTTACCGCCCGGCATGTACATGCTCCAAAACTGACCTTACTCTCCTCTTGGGGTCTCGACTCTTCCCAGAGCATGGTTGGCTTCAGGGAGGCTTTAAGAGCCAGCAGAAATGAAAAACATCCGGCTTCTAAAATTGTACTACCTTGATTTTTGAATACTGACTCTGCCAATGTAGAATATGGTCAAGATGTTTAAACTCTCCAAGATTTCATTTTCCCATCGGGAAACATGGGAATAAATTCCAGCAGAAGATTTAAATGAGTGACAGTCACTCATTCAAGAGTAAATGATCTGTTCTCCTCAAAAAGACAAGCAAGCTAGCTAAGGTTATTTATACACTAATGGACTTACCTGGTTGCGTTGATGCATTTTTATGAACATTAAAAAAGCAAAATCTCTTTGAATCGAATATGTTTCTAACTGGTGGGATAGAATCACTGGATCCCCTCTTCTGCTTTTTTCCTACTGTCAATCTACCACCCAGCACCCCACAATAGAACAGAGTGTATGGATATATTGTATTAGTTTGTTATTCCTATAGGATAAATAGCTCCTGAACTTAAAACAACAATAACCATTTATTATCTCACACCTTTCTGTGGCTCAGGAATCTGGGAGCAGCTTAGCTGAATGGCTCTGGCTCAGGCTCGCTGAGGAGGTTGTAGCTGAAAGGTCATGTGGGGCCAACTGAAGGCCTAACTGGCACTGGAGGACTTGATTCCAAGATGGCGCACCCACATGGCTGGCGAGTCGGTGCTGCCTGTTGGAAGAAGACCTCATTTCCTCATCATGTGGAACCTCTCCCTGGGGCTTATTGAGTGTTCTGACAACAGAGCTACTGGCTTCCCCCAAGAAAAAGTCACCCAAGAGATAGCAAGAGAAGCCACAATGGCTTTGATGACCTATGCTCAGAAATCACACTCCCTCATTTTCACAGTATCCTATTAGTTATACAAGTCAATCTTATTCAAGGTGGGAGGGAAGTGTGCAGGGTGTGGACACCAGGCACAGGAATTCCCTTGTAGGCTGGCCACCACATAAACAAAAGACTTAAAGCCTGTTTTCTTAAGGACTAGATTAAATCAACTTTTAAAATATGCTGTTTTATTGAAAAACTCCCTTGGTCAAGACTTCACCAAGATTCCTTTGTCTAGACAAATGCTGGAGAGAGGAAGCTATTTCCCAAGACCAGATTTTGCTTATTCCTCATGGGGTGTGGTATGCATGGGAAGATTCTGCTGGAGGAGTTTACTGTCTTCTCTGACTATTGCTGGTATGTGTGTGTGTGGTGGATACCAGAATATTTTACACCAATATCCAAGTTCTCTTCTTCCTGGGATAGGTTTTTGGGACTAGGTCTCACCAATGGAATGTAAGCAGAAATCTCCAGACTAAGAAAATTAAGAGGAATGTGACTTATTCATCCTCCCTCTTTTTTGTCACCTGTTGATGGGATGCAAAGCATTGTTAGAGGAAGCCAAGGTGCTAGAAGATAACAGAGCAACCAGCTAGAAAGAGTCTGGATCCCTGAAGGGATGTGTGGAGCAGAGTTCCCTCCCTGCCTCCTGAGAGATTCACATTCAATTGTGAAGAGAGTGAGAAGTAGACCTTTATCATATTAAGCCACTGAAACTTTTGGGTTTTTGTTACTGCAGCTAGCATTACTTGCTATGACTAATGCCAAATATAAATCGTATTTAAATCTTTGTTATCCTGGGATTCAATTTAATTATTACAAAACCAAATCTATGTTTACTTTCTTTAATATTCATGTTTTCTCATAGGACATACCATGTTTTTAAAATAATAAGAGCGCCAAAGCCCTAGAACACCTTAGCCTTAGTTCTAAGGTGCAAATCTATAATATCCCAACTTATTACATGACATTTGGGTCAAAAGAACAGAGAGGATGGTGCAGTTTAAAAATAAAAAGTTAATGAGGGTTATCAAAAATATAATACTGTAAGTTATCCAATGTATTAAAAAATTAAAGGCACTATACCTCTAATATAATAAATATCAAAGTACCACAAGGTACTTAATTAATAAATATCAAAGTACCACAAGGTTTTTTTTATATTCCAAAGAATGGGAAGAAAAGAAAGAAAAGAAGGAAGGAAGGAAGGAAGAAAAGAAGGAAGAAAGAAAAGAAATCATTAACCATATAATTCTGGAATTAAGGGTTGTCTCTACAGACCTCAGCAACATACTTAAAAATAGCTCCTAAAGTCTCATTGGCACATCCAGGACTGTTTCTCAAACACTTTCTATAAAAAACTCGATCACACCCTTGTTTTGTAATTTAGACTGCTTGTTTTTGTCCTTCCCCTGAGGGAACCGAGTGCCATACGAGAGCTGAGGAAAGCATGGCCAGTGTGTGGATTCCCACCCCGCTCACCTGCCGCACTCAGGTATGCTGCCCTTTCCTTGGCATCGTGCACTCCAAGTCTGCCACCGCCTCGATGGGGACTCTCCATGTTCCCTGAGAGCTCGAACCCAAGCATCTCTCAGGGCAGCCGCAGAGGCTAAGCGCCGGGAAGTTCCCAGCCTCCACCCGGGCTTCAGAGCTCCCTAGTGGTCCTGCTTCTAGCTTCCACATGAAGAGCCCCCTGCTGGCCACACATTTGTGGCACGGTGACCACAGGATATAAATCTCATTTCTCTCTTCTCGCTACTAAATCTCTTTCACTGTTTTCATTTGTTGACTCTGGACTTGTTCCAAATGAAGCTCTATCAAACTTCTCCTGGGGGCCCGAGTGTGTCGATGGCAGAAGGGACGTTGGTGGGGACCCAGGGTGCACCGGGAGACGGTGTCTGGGAAGTGACTGTGGACACAGTTATTTACAGCCTCACTAACCTGCCTGGTCTTGCTGCCTCGGCCTCTGACTGTGAATAAAATGTTTTCCCTATTTTTCTAAAAAAAAAAAAAAAATAGAGAGAGAGAGAGAAAGAGAAATGACAAATAAAGCTGAATAAAGAAAATAATTTTTGCTTTGTGTCTTGGGACATTTCCTTTCCCTAACATCTTTCCAAAAGCTGGAGTTCCCTAATGCAGTGCAAAAGAAAATGAGGGACGTCTTTTAGAGGGCTAGGAAATTTATGTGCTGTAAAACAATTTCCTGTGCGTTAGAGATGAGTCATTTTCCTCTATCAGTATGGGTACAAAAGAAAAGAGACCCAGGCCACTGATGTAACTGTATGAAAAATAAAGAAATGTGTAGCAAAGGGATAGTCGAAATACTTGAATTGAAAACAAAGAGCAGTGAGTCTTTTTACAGCCTGGCTGCAGTCACTGAGCAGTTGATTTCGGTGACTAACTCTAACACATCTGTGTTACATGATCTGGAAGACATAAATTACTAACACATAGAAAAATTCTGGGCGGGGGGAAAGTAAACTATAGTTCCTTAAATATCTGATGCAGTTATCTAGCAAGACTCACTTTCCTTCTCTCTGCTAAAGACTTGATCGCATCTAGCATGACGGCGCCATCTAGTGGTTTCACAGTAACTGCCTCGGATTGGAAGTGACTTCAGTTCGGAAGGGTGCTTTGAATTTCCCATCATCTACAATAAAAGGAGATTCAAAGAGTATTTCCATAGTATCCACACATAGCTATTCCCAAATTACCTAAGCCAATCACAGATTGAAAGTTCACGAACTTCACATGAATGCCTCATTTCAAACCACTGATTTTATCATCTAAGAGCATCCACTCAAGGTCAAAATTGATACCATCCTATAGACCAGACACCAGCAAGCTCTGTGGACTCCGCTGTCACCGCCCTCCGGAAGTTTATATGCAGTTTAGTTGCAGACCTCTCCTTCCTTCTGTCTATAAAGTGCTGAGAGATGGGAGAGTATCAGGAGCAACCAATAAGGCTACAGAAGAAGAACCCCCAAACTCAATAGCCACCCTTCAGATAACCAAGGGCTGCTGTTCTTCACACAGCAACAACACTGACCTCCCTCAACTTCTTGCTCTGAAATTTTGGTGAACTTTAATAATTTGCTCTCAAGTTGGAGCCTTGCGACACCTGCTGTGTTCTCTCTCACTTTACCTGAAATCTCTCACTCTCCGCCCTGTGTTCTGGAGGCCACCAGTGCCCCTGTGAAGTTGTCCCCAGGCCGCAAAGGTCTCCAGTTCTGTGCACTTCCCTTCTCAGCCACCTACATTCTCAGTTGGGGAGCCCATCACCAAACACAGTACAAGAGCCAGAAGAAACTCAGGAAAGAAAAATTAAAAACAATCTCCGATTAGGAAGAGTCATAGTTTATCTCACAAGTTGCTTTGAAATAACTGTGTATTTCGTGTAGATCTACACAGACATATGAATGTGGAGAATACTAAAACAGGTCTGTAGCAAGGACGCCTGGGCCAAAATCCTTTGTATTCTTTGGAAAAGTTGGAAAAATTGAAATGTGTCATTTTTTTTTTTTTACAGCGTATTCTACTTTTGAAACGAGAATACTCCAAACCATTGGCATTTTAATGGTATTTTTTATTGAGATATAATTCACATAATGTAAAATCCACCACTTTAAAGGGTACAGTTGAGTGGTTTTTAGCATATTCACAAAGTTGCGTAACTATCATCTCAAACTAACTTTAGAACATTTTCCTTACCCCCTCACAAAAACCCTATCCATAGCAGTCACTCCCTACATCCCCTAGCAACCACAAATCTACTTTCTATCTCCATGGATTTGCTTATTCGGCACAATTTACACAAGGGAATCCTAGGATACGTGGCCTTTGGTGTCTGGCTTCTTTCATGTAGCATAATGTCCTCAAAGTTGATCCGTCTTGTAGCATTACAGTACTCGATTTCTTTTTATGACTGAATGATATTCCATTGTATGGCTGTACCACACTGTATACATTCATCAGTTGATGGTCCCTTGGGTTGTTTCTACTTTATCACTCTTATGAATAATCCTGCTATGAACATTCATGTAAAATTTTTATATAAACATATGTTTTCAAAATGCTCTTGAGTATATATGTAGGAGTGGAATTTCTAGGCCACAAGGTAATTCCATGTTTGAAATTCTATGTGATAATCCTTTAACTCTTTGAAGAACTGCCAAGTTGTTTTCACCAGCGTCTGCACCATTTTACATTCCCACCAGCAATGTACAAGGGCTCTGATTTCTCTATATCCTTGCCAACACTTGTTATTTTCTGGGTTTTTTTTTAAATTATTACTATTGTAGTCATCTTAGTGGATGTAAAGTGGTCACTGATTTTAATTTAAAGAGCAAGTATTAATGCAAATATAGATTGAAAAACAACTGCATTGTCTTTGGTGATAGAAAAGATCTCTCTATGTTCAAAGCAACTACACACATTCCACCTTACCTAGCCCAGAGGAGAATCATCGCACAGCCTGTTTGCTTGCATATTTTGCTACAGGGGCATTTATAGGATCGGAGAGTCTTAGAGATTTCTCCCACTGAGGCAAGAAAGCGACCTCCAATTTATCCAACAGTTCATCATTTCCTTCAATTCATTCCATGATAGTGAAGTCTTTTCTTCACAAGCCTGATCATTTTATTTACAATTTCTAGAATGCCTTTCTTGACATTTATAGTTTGTCATCTTATAACTTCCTGTGAAGTTAGAGACCACGTGACAAATCTTAACCTATACCAAGCCACCTACCATGTCCTTGTCCTCAGTACTTCTCTCCATTAAGCAGACTATCTTCAGGCATTTATCTTTTCTATACAGTCATGGTTTCCATTCCTTTAGCATCTCTGATGCCTTCCTCTAGATATTAAATTACGTCAATACCCTTCTACACACGTATTCCTCAAATATTAATAGAAGCAAAGTGTGAACTGGCCATTGAGGAATACAACGAGACCATTATTTGGCCGTGATAATATGTTTCTCTTAATAATACAGTCTAAGACTGTGTGACTTTTTGCAACTATGTAATATATTAGCTGAAATTGTGCTTGCACCAATCAGCTAAAATCTACAACTTTTTCAGATGTTCTGTTGTTACCCTGCTCTTCTTGGGTAGCTGGTTTTTGAAGCTGATGGGACTTTATCTTTATCCTTATTAAATCTCATTTTTAAGATATTAGTCTATAATTCCAGCCATTTAGAAGCTTTTGTACTCACCTCACTGTCTCAGCTTTCTGTCAGTCATGAGTTAGAAAGGCATTTTTACTGATCTTTGACCAATTCCTTACCATGAACTATACAGAAAGCCTCCTCGTCAGGGTAGCACCTGCTCTCATACGCAGCACCTTAGACAGCAAAGACAGTATCTGTTCACTTGTCTGTCTCTCTATTAGATTGAAACCTCACTGTCCTTGGTAAGTGCTAGTCACTTAACAAATGTTTATTAAACTGAATTGAATAATCTTCCTTTCAATTGCCAGTTTAGAGCTTTGCTGATGTCTCTTGGTAAAAATCCCACTCTTTATGTTAAGCCATGGTCAAAGAAAAAAGGCAAAGCCATTCATTGACACTTTCTGCACGGCTAACAGTTCACTCCCTGATACTCCTTCTTCATCTTCCAATTTCTCCTTAAAATAGCTTATATTTTTTCAGACATTTTTATGTGCCGGGATCTATGCTAAACATTTTGTGGAAATTATCTCATCCCATCCTTACAGCAAACCTGCAAGTACCATTTTTATTCCCATTCTAGGGATGAGTAAACTGGGGCACAGGGAATTTAGGTAAACCATCCAGGGTCACATGGCTCATCCCCAGCAGAGTCAGAATCTGAATCCAGGTCAATCTGGTCTACAGCCAGAAAGCCTTTTATGAAATCATGACCATGCCCTAGAAAAAGACATGAAATACTATTTGTGATGTCCCACAGATAGTATCCATTGCGTTAGCCACATCCCAAAGATTTCTGCTGGTGATTGACACCTTTCATTCAAAAGCGACTCACACCAGAGTAGTTGCCTTGGGGAAAGGAGGGAATGAGTTAAAAGCAAGAAGGGACTAATGAGGCCTGATCCATTCATTTATATGCATTGTTACTTTTATTTTTAAAAGGATGCAATATTACAAAATGTAATTATTCATTAATCCCACGTGCTGGATTTGTGTGTGTTATTATGTTCTCTACACCTGCCTACATTTTTCAAGTTACCAAAATAATATATCAAAAAGCAAATCCACAGATGTGCGAACATTTTGATACATGTGAAACTGCTGATGTGACCACCCTTTATGACATAGCTAAATTCACATTTTACCACAACCAATTTAACATGTGGCAGTAAAAATGTAATAAAAATCACTTTGGAATAGTTACAATATTCTTCACAGTTTCTTCTAGAACAGCAGTCCCCAACCTTTTTGGCACCAGGGACCAGTTTCAGGGAAGACAATTTTTCCACAGACTAGGGCGGAGGGGAGGATGGTTTCAGGATAATTCAAGCGCATCACATTTATTGTGCAGCCAAACCTCTCTGCTTATGATAATCTGTATTTGCAGCTGCTCCCCAGCACTAGTATCTCCACCTCAGCTCCACCTTGGATCATCGACATTAGATTCTCATAAGGAGCGCGCAACCTAGATCCCTGGCATGACCAGTTTGCAGTAGGGTTCCCACTCCTATGAGAATCTAATGCCACTGCTGATCTGACAGGAGGTGGAGCATATTCAGTGATGTGGGTGATGGGGAGCGGCTGTAAATACAGGGGAAGCTTCGCTTGCCCGAGCATAGGGGACTGGAGTTCTAGAAGACCAGTTCGTTCACCTCACAACCTTAGGGGGAAAACATCCAGAATCCCTTCAGGTGTGTCAATTCTTCTCAATAGCTCCAACAACTACTATAGCTTCTATTTAAAGAGGGAGACCGGGCCATCAGGAAATGGACCAATAATAAGATGTTAGTGTGCAAATTTACAGCATTTGTGGCAGCGAGGAGGAAATCAAATTGTAGACAATAATTATTTCTAAGTTACAGGATCATGAGAGCTTTATTCATACTCTTCGTGCATGTTCCAAATTTTCAACATAAAAAATAAAAACTTCTTTTAATATATCCTCCTTTGTCTTTCAGTGTTTTACTATTCACCTAGAAGTCTATATGCGTGAACACAGTGATGGCCTTAAACACTGCAAGTTTGCAAGTACTCTGGAGGGTTAACTAGCACCCACATCCCTGTTCACTCAGCTCAGCTCTTCCTGTGTGTTGCCTACCTAGTAAGTAGACTCTCAGCTTTCACGTCTTTCTTAATATTGTTTCTCCCTGTTTTTTCCCCTTCTCTCACTTTCTAAATTCCTATTTTTATTTTTTATATGCTGGGAAATTACATAACGATGCGTTTTAGCATCGTTTGTGAAATAAGCAGTCTCCGAGTAAATGTCTGAAGACATTTGTTGTGGGGGATGGATGTGGATCTTTAGGATGAGTTTTATGACAGATACTCAAGGCTCTCTAGGGAAAATCAATTTAACCTTTGGCCTGGAGTTTTTGAAGTCGAGGGTTGAGATTTCCACAAATCCAAACATCTGTAAAGTTATTGTTATATTGATATAAACTCTATACGCTTCCCATTTTTGCCTTTAGAGAGCATATGAATACACTATCTCTCGCTGCTGAAAATAGTGCCTTGAAAATCAAAACCAAGACACAGAAGCCATTGTGAAGACAGTATGGTTTTTTTTTATTTCCATACTTGATTAGATGATGAAAGTCAACGTTCTGAGGTTTTTAATCCAGCAATTTTTATTTGGAGCAAATTTACTGAAAAATGTCTGCCCTGTGGTTAAGTCACCTGGATTAGAACCATATAGGTTGGTTTTTTGAAAAGTATTTTATAGAGTACAGTTAATATATTATGATTGCAGTTGTTAGGTATTTAAGATATACTCTGTGTGATTGCTTTTATTTTCTCCCAAGAAGCCAATGACCAGATTTATTGTGCTTTGAGACTGCAGATCATTAGAAAAAGCTGTCTTTTGATTTTCAGAGATTATTGAATTATTTCTATTTCATTTTAGAGTGGCTATTTTTTCTCTTGCTGTCCTTCAAAATAGAGCACAATGACTGCATTTTATAGGAACATAGTTTGGTTTATTTTTTTAGGAATAAGAACAGTTTGCATTGAATCTCCAGTATTTCTGTTCCTCCTGTGCTTGTCACATCTAATATATAAATGGTACTTTATAGCTTCAAAATACAAATGATCTCATTTGATTCTTAAATGAGTAGTAAGAGTAGGCACAGCTGGGATTATCCAAAGGGAGGGAAAACAAAGGTTTTCTTCTGACTCCTGGTGCTTTAACCACTCAACCTGGCTGACGGCATCTATCCTTAAGATAGCCGGCTTTTCTGTAATTAAGCAATCCCGACCCATATTGGCTCAATAGTTTTTAATCTGCATTTTCTTCCTAATTTTCAGGTGTGGTAAAGAATCGTCACTTCAAGGCTTTGTTTTATAAATTGATAATTGCAAATGAGAAACAGTGAATCCCACACATAATTTACTACATTGAAGAAAGTCTGTGAGCTGTCACAGCCTCTCCTTTCTAACCTTGGCTTTGCAAAAGATAGATCTGGTAATTGGCTGGCACACGTTCCAGTTTACTTTTTGTAATCGATCATAGAAATGTGGCTTATAAAAAGGAAAATGACATTTTAAATCATATCTATTTGTATGTAAGGCTTGGAGCAGTTTTAATACCTCAGTATGATTTATCACGTTGAAATGAGCCATTTATCTCAGTGGCTGTGATCTATAGCATCTAAGACTGGAATGCCACATGCCATATTAAAGTTGACTGAGTCTGCAGTTTTATGTGAGGAAGAACAAACATCGAAGTATTCTTTAGAAAAGCCTTTCCACATTCAAATTCAGACTATTTTCAAGAGATCATATGTTTAGATAACTTAACGTAATGTGAGCATCTTGAATTAAGGTCTACATATTTATACCCAAGAGTACTAAGAAAAGGGAAATATCTTATTAGAAGTTGCTTTCCTTATTGTCTTTATCTCTCCTGTTTTTTCTGTTTTTTGTCTTTTAAATAATTTTCAATAGTGCCTGCTGCCTTAAATCTTTATTGAAAGTAGTAGGCATATTAAAAAAATAAGAAAGATTTATGCATTTAATGAATTGCATCAAGTATGGACTTGGCCATTAAAATAAGTGTTTGGATGGGAATTAAGCCACCATGTATTAACTTTAATTTTCATGTCTTATATTAGTTTTAATTAGTGGACATCCTGCCTCCTTTAAGCTGTATTTTCTCTCTGGCTTCTCCCCAACACTTTTCCCTTCATAAGGTCACTGCCAGAGTTCATGCCTGCTCCGGTTCAGTTTCTGCCTCTGAGCTAGGAAACTCTGAGTTTTGCTTTCAACATGGAAAAAAAATCATGCATGGACGAAAACTGGCATAAGTTAAATCACTTCATTCCCTCACTCCTTAATTAAGGGAATTGCAGAAGTGTTAATTTAATTACATTTAAACACCTAATTGAAAATCAGAAGTCCTGAGCTTCTAAGTATACAAAGAGTCTGTGATACAAGTTTCACGAGGCCCCATTTCAATTTGATGAACTGAATCCTTAATGCTTGGGGCAGAGGGTCCCATATATTTGATAGTGTCCTTTTCTATTTTAGTGGTTAATATGTTGAGTCCAAGGCCATATATCCTTGTGAGATCACTAGCCCAATTTTTGTTTTTTCAGAAATTAATCCTATAATTTTGAAAGGTAAACAAGAAGGACCACACAGGAACCAAAGGAAGAGCTGACTTGAGAAACCAATCTGCAGAGGCACAGGCTTTGCATGAGCGGGTCCAAGCTGCCGACCAAATGGTGAGGCAGCTGCGCTCTGAGCTCTTCAGGCGCTCTGGCCTGGTGATGGGTGGCCACGTCCCAAGCCAGTGGCAGGCCCCTGATTCTGCAGGTGTAGCACATTAGCCCTGATTCGTGCTGGTGCAGCAGCTGAGCTGGGCAGTCTTTGAAATGCCATTTTGAGACAAAAGAGGGGCTTATTTTGTCTTTCCTACTTCCTGCTTCTAGTTTAATTGGGTCCTGACCAAATGACATTTGGCAGGCTGCCAAGACAGCACTTGACTCCCACTGGTAGAAATAGTGTGTGTTTGATTAAAAGCTAAAAAGTGACGATATTTGATCTCTGAGTCTAAATATTGCCACAGGAGGATTGCTGAAGCAGGCTTTCTTCACTGGAAGGTGGCTGAGTCCCCAGGACCACTGAGGAAGCTTCTCACGGTCAGAGCTCTCGTACTGTTTGCCAGGCGCTGTTCTAAGGCTCGTCAATGCGTTAACTCCATGATCCTTACACTGACTCTCTGAAGTAGGCGCTGCTAATATCATCTCTCCCTTTCTACAGATGAAAATACTCGGTGGAGATGTTGAAACACTTGCCCGAGATCACATGGTCAGGAGCAGAGCCGGGTTGTCTACCCTCAGCCACTGTGTCCCACTGCGCCTTGAGTGAAACGGGACATTTGCTGCCGTTCACGTGGGTGCTTTGAGATCACCGAGGAAAAAGGTGTCATTCCTTGTTGCTGTCAGGACTACCAAGGGCACTGCATTTTTTAATTTTTATTTTAAATGAACTATTTTCTTTTCTACATATATTAGTAAGCTTCAGAAAAAGATTTCCCTTCTTTTAAAAGAAGTTTACCTTAAAAATGGAAAACAAAAGTAAGGAAGGAGGAAGAAAGGAGGAAGGAAAGGAGGGAGGTTGGTTCAGCCAAGGGGAAGCATTGGTGGGAGGAAGAGAAAAATCGGAGTGTGCCTCCTCCTCTCTCCCTGCCCTGGGCTGTGTCCCTGGCTGGGCTGCACCCCCCCAGCTAGCCCCCCACCTGGCAAGCTGTCTGTGTTCCTCCAGGTGCTCCCAGACCTTGGGCTTTGGCGAGGCCCCTCCTCTCCTGTCCCTCCAGCACTGGGGGAGGATATGTAATCACCCCTTGCCTCACTGTGCTGTCTCTGGTTTCCAGTATCCCCATCACCTATGCAATTAATTTCTTCTTTTATATTATCCTTCTAGAAATAATTAGAAGGGCATCTCTTTACCTGGCTAGGTCTTGTCTGATATGCCCTGTATAATCTTTTTCTTAGAGTGCAGCAACATGAGGGCATGTACTCCTTCTAAGAGCAGAGTGTGGGCTTAGAAATAGCCTTTCAACTCCTTTTTCAGTCCAAAACTTTATAGAAACACAATGTTTAGTCAGCCCAATGCTCCTAGTTTGTGACCAGAAATTAAATTATAAGCCCAGAGTGCCAAAGAGGGAAGAGGCTGTACTTAGTTTCATCCCTTCCCGCCACCCCACTCTGCACACACATACGCCCACACTCCCCATAATTATGTGGGTTGTGTTGTAGCTTGTTTATCCAGCTCGGGGCGGGGGAGGGGGACCTGCAGCCTTAAGGCCACATGTGGCCTTCTAGGTGCTTAAGTGTGGCCTTTTCACTAAATCCAAATTTTATAGAACAAATCCTTTTATTTTTATTAATGCATTTTGTTCATCTTTTATATTTTTATTTTATCTTTAAAATGAATCCATTTAAAATACCAAAGATTAAAATAAGTTTCAACAAAATAATCCTCCCAGATTGACCAGCACTATTAGAACATTAGTAAGCCACAAGGGCTAAATTGACGGCTGCTACGCTCATGATTTAGTTCTAACTCCCCTTGCAGGATGCGCGTCACTGCTGCAAAAGGTTGATTGGTGATAATTTATGGGGGTCTAGTATGCCAGTCTGTTATTAGCTTTTGACAATGGTGCACTGTGTTTCTGTTTGAAGTGGAATTTGTGCATAGTTGCACAGCTCGACAGTAGTTTTTAATTCTGTCTGCTTAACAGCCCATCATGTCAAAGAAAACTAAGAGAACACTGATG
>CAUYSK010121796.1:0-58028 GCA_963575035.1 Avahi laniger | reverse complement strand
AATTACTAATATCATAAACATTGTGAACTTTTCCCATTATAATCTTTCTAGAAAAAGCCAATAAATAGATCTAGAGGTGAGGTATACATATTAAAATGAGGATCTATCTGGAGAGAGAAAACATTTCAGCACTCTGGGAGGCTGAGGTGGGAGGATCATTTGAGCTCCAGAGTTTGAGACCAACCTGAGTAAGAGCAAGACCCCATCTCTACTAAAAATAGAAAGAAATTATCTGGACAACTAAAATATACATATAAAAAATTAGCCGGGCATGGTGGCGCATGCCTGTAGTCCCAGCTACTCGGGAGGCTGAGGCAGTAGGATCGCTTGAGCCCAGGAGTTTGAGGTTGCTTGAGCTAGGCTGAAGCCATGGCATTCTAGTCTGGGCAACAGAGGGAGACTGTGTCTCAAAAAAAAAAAAAAAAAACCCAACAACAAAAAAAAAAAACATTTCAGAATTTCACTGTCTTGTATTAGGGGCATTCTGAGTGGGAGGATTTATAGCGGAAAAAAATGTTACGGTACCGAGGAAAGTATGAATTGTCAATGTATAATACAATAGGTATCATGTTGATATGAATATTATAGCATTAAGTTTTACAATGAATATCAACTCACATTTAGTGTGATAAAAGATTTAGATTTAAGTTAGATTCTATTTTACATGTCAAACATAAGCACAACTTGATCATCTGCTATTATTTCTATTTTTTTTTCACTTGTAACCTCCAATGAGTCACCAAGGAAAACTGAATTTCATTGTTTAAAATCAATCTTTAAAAATTTTATTTGCTAAAGATTAAACATATATTTCTCATGTCTAACTGTCAGACAGTTTTTATTTTGAAAGAAAGAAATCTGTTACAGAAAGAAATCTGTAAATACTCTAACCATAGCCATGGATATACATTTTCCTAGAGATGTGTGTATTAAGTCTACAGAACATCTCCAGTGACCATTAATGTCCTTCCTGGGGTTATACAGCATCTAATGGGTGTATCCACTTGGCAGGACTCTGGTTGGTATTTCACAACAAGGTGGTAAAACAGTCCATTAAATAAAATTTATAGAACTTTGTGACAACATTTCCGGTAGGGAGGGAAAGTGCAAGTCACTTCTGTTATGGCTTATCTTGTTGTGTTATTCCAGATGATGAATTGATTGTCATAAATATTTAGGTTCATTTTGGAGAGCAGTGAACCCAGCTAGCTGGCCATTGCCCTTTCCTCATCTTCCGTAGTAACTGGTACAACTAGCAACAATGAGGCAGAGTCTCAAATAACTGCGTCATTTGCTTTGATTTCAAGTTTCTGATTTGTAAATTTGCATAATTTTATAATAGTTAAGTAATTGAAACTTTCAATAATCTGACCAAATATATATAGTTCTTTTTTCTTTTAAAGGAGAACTATATGTAAGGAGGAGGAATCTTTTGATATTTTTGCAATAATTCATCCTCTCGTTCATTTGTATCCTCTGTTCAAATCTACTGCTGCATTACTTATAAACACACATACACATTTAACTGACACACTTGTTGATATATATTTATATATTTTATATTTACTTATCATTTTATTTATAAATATTTTGTACATCTATATATTTTAAAGTAGGATATACATTTAAATTCTATGTTTCTTTATTTTAAAAATAATATACTGCATACTAATTTGCATGCCATTTGGTATGATATACACCATGTGTTTAATGCATTTAATGTAAAAAAATTATAACCTATTAAATGTATTTTTCTCCTTTAAAAATGCTCTGTCTCTGAACCATTTTAATTGGACCAAAATGAAATAGATTCTTTGTGTAACCGCACAAAAATAGTAAAATAGACTCTAAAAATCTTATTGGAGAATAATGTCATTCATGATTTTATTTGATATAATTATTTATGGATAGATACAGATAGAAGGCAGGATATATGAATAAAGAATATTTCTGAACTCAGGCAATTTGAACCAAGATACCTTGAGCTTTTAGACTCTCATTAAATTAGCTTGGATCTGGTTAGTGACTACATGGAAGTTAATACAGTTTTCATCAACTTTAATTTCCAAGTCTGAATTTCAAGCATTATGCCCCTCAGAAAATCTCACACTTCAGTGGCTGTTTTCCATAAGCTCATAAACTGTAATTATGCTCTGATAGATTAAAATATAAGATCCTACTGTTGCTTGGTTCTTGTTAAAATATAATGCAATATGCAAAGTAACATAATGTAACTCGTCTATTCTTTAAAGTCTTAAACCAGTACCATATTGCTACACACCTTTTCTAATTTTCCCAGATTTTATTGGATTAAGTAATTACCTTCCCATATCCTTTTAGGGTAATCTTCCTGGTATTAAACGCCCTGTCAGAGTCTGAGCATTAGCATTTGGCTACAGAACCAGGATTTTCCATTTATACCACAGTTTTGCAACTTTGTTATTTAGACCCGACTTCCTATTCAACCGCAATCAAAATATATCCTGTCCATCACCTAAATGATCTCTGTGTCAACATCAGAGAGAGATAGATAATGCCCTAATCCCTGTATCAGTTGCACACATATTTCTTGTCATCCTGTGCATCCCTGACTTTTCAGTAATTTCTCTGAAATCCTTATCCATCCTTATCTTGGGGTTTTGACTTTTAAAGTTTTCTTTCTTAAAGAGTAGCTTTCTCTATATTCTCTGTATTGGAGCCATTTTGACTTGCGCTTTTGGTGCAGCGATGACTAAGTGTAGTTCATCAGTACCACAAAGAAATTTTTGGTGCTGATTTTGCTGATTAATCGGGTTAACCTAATTTTCTAGTTATTCGATTAGGGAGTTTTTTCACTCTGACACATGAAAATACTACCTGGCCAGCACTCTTGCTTAAAACAGTGCTGCAGAGGTCCCAGTAAACACTGGCTTTCTCCACATTTCATAACATGAATTACAAATTCACACTTTATACATGATTAGGGTGAGCTAATTCTAAGCAATATTAATTACTCTACTTTAAAACTTGGGCTTGACTTCTGAGAGGGCTTGACACTGTGGCAAATGTTTAAGAATTAAACTCCTAAATTCCAATTTTTATCATATCCTGTACGATTTAGGATCACTGAAAATTCCATACTGGTAAGACCGTGGCAAAACAACAGCAAAATGAACAGAAACATTACAAATTAACTATGTATAAAGGTTTTTTTTTTTTTTGAACCAAGAAAATTTTGAGGAAAAATATAAAATATAATCATAAATATAAGGAAAAAAAGGCAATTAAGCATTGATTTAATAAATAGAATTTGTTCATAATAAAAATGTATTTAAACCATAAGGAATATGGAGTTAATTCATTTTTTAAAAAATGTCCAGAGAACATAAATATTGGCTACCTTAACCTTTTGTTCTGTTGTAATCCATATGAAGATTCAAATATTTTTGAAGTATTTTAGTTTTATACCATTAAACAAAGTATACAAATGTTTGTGTGACTCAAAAGCAGATTAGTACAAATTGGCAGATTGATGGCTGAAGGTTTCTCTAGCAATGATATATGAAAGAAATTCTTATTCCACATAAGGAGAAAGAAAGCAGTGAATAAGAAAACTTTAAAAAATTTTCTGTCTTCAAATTCTTTGAATATCATATGCTGTCATGTGTCACTGTTGGATCAGATTTTATCACAAGTGCGTGTGATGTCTGTGTGTTTGCATTTTACATGTATATTTATCCCCCTCATCTGCACTGCCAACAGTACATATGTAACTGCAATTTTTCAGCTGAATACATACTTACAAAGAATATAAAATCATTCTTTGGAGAATCTAAGGACATTACTTGGTTGCATTTAAGATCCAACCAGAGTAGCTTTTCTTGTGTCAATTCATTATACCCAAGGGCAGTTCCTCTATTTAGTCCCTTTTTCAAGGTCATGGAATTGAGCTTGATTAATATGGCTGCAAAACAGAAACACAAATTCAGAAGTGGAAAATATCGTTCTAGTGTCAAAGAAGGTTTTGCTAAGAATTTGAATAAGGGGAATCTTTATAATAAAACTGTTGCATAAATAAGCTAACAGTTGTATTGTAATTTTTATTATTTTGAGGTGATGAATAAGAACCATAATAAAAATAGATTTTTGAGGCTAAAATTGAATGGCTGTAAAGCAACTTTTTATATGTGAAATGCAGTCACCAATATATCCATAAAATAAAGGGAAAAAAGAATTGAGTGAACTGAACACAATTACATTATGTAAAAACTCTAAACATGTTAGATTGGAACAAGGGGATTCTAAGTGTATGGGTAAAATGCAAAAAGTCACTGACATGCCATATACGAATATGCATGAGAATAATTTTCTCATGAAAGAAAAATACAGATTTTAGGAAATGTTTGTAAGTGGAGGCGGGGGTTGATTTACACTTTCTTCTCTAAAGAAATCTGTAGATTGAGGGGAATTTAAAAATGTTTCCTCAAAGGAAAACTAATAAAACATTCCTTCTTTTAATATATGATATAAGAATAAAATGAATATTTTCCTGCCACAAAATAGTGGAAATGGTTTAACTTTAGGTAACGGTTAAAGGAAAAGTTTGCTGAAGCACATGGTATTAGCAAGGTAAGCAAACCAAACGTTGGGTTTCATAATCAAGGATTCAAACCTAGGACTTTGGATCTAATGCCAGAACTCTTAATCAGTAACCCATCTTGTAGAAGAAACTGTATGTGATACTCATATATGTCTCTAATGCTTGACTGTCTTCATTGTGGGTACATTTTTGCAGACTGAAATTACTGAGTAAAATATGTAGACATAGCCTAAGTTTATAATGCAACCAGTAACCTATTCCAGGTTAATTTTCTGTAAGATTTTTTCTTCCCAACCCCAATCTTCCATGACTTGAAGCATCTCTACAATAATGAGCAATAACTTTACCAATCTCCAAACCAAAATTGTCATGTCAAAATGTCCTCAGGCCTAACAAACTAGCCTTTCCCTTTGTCAAGTACCAAACTATCTTGATTGCCAAAGTACAAGATACCATAGCAGTGTAGTTTGTTCAACTATTAATATATCACATATGTATTTGAGCATATTCATATTATATTGAACATATTCATCTATACTGAGCTATTTACAGCATATCTGGCTTTCCCAATCAGGTTGTGTGCCAATGAAGACAAATGCTGTATTTTATAAATGTTTGCTCTCCTACAGAATTCTTATTGTGCCTAATTAATAGTGTTTATTTAGTGGTTAAGAAATCATACTAAATTGAATTCTTTTCATCCTCACCTTACTCAGATACATTACAGAGCCTCAGATCGGGATTCTTCCTGCCACAGATTTGACTGCAGAACCAACGCAGAGGCCACCAGAATGCAACTGGTGTAATACACAAATCTTCATATTTAGAATTTGCATGTGATAAAGGAGAACATATTCCATTAATCTTGGATCTCTCAGCATAAGGTATAAACCGAGGTCAAAGAGTCACAAAAGAATTTTGGACAAAACTGCTTACCAGATTCCCCCAGAGAATTGTGGCTGTGCTGTAAGTCCCCCTTCGCCTGCTTCCGCGGAGGAAGGCTTATGGGTGTGACCTCTCTGCAGTGGAAAGACACAGAAGACAGGGGCCTGACTCACATCTAAGAATGGTAAATGTTACTATGAGATAAACAGCGCTGGAGAAATAGAGAGAGAGAGGGAAAGCCTGACTACTGCTTTGATAACAGATAGGAGACTGCCATTGTACTGAGATAGAATACAACCCCCAGAAGTTGTTAGAGCAAGGATATATAGGGTTTTATATGGATCACATGTAGGTCAAGACAGAGTGGGGGAGAGTCACTTTGGATAGGATAAACTGGGGTATAGGGATAAAGGGACCTCACCACAAAGAGACTGGCCAAGCACCACAGGGTATGCAAGGGCTGAGAAAGGAACCACAAAGGAACTACGTGCAATAGAAATGCCAATTAAGGGAACTGCAGGTGAAAGAATCCAGCAAGAAATCTTTAAAGATTCTATGAAAATACTCATGAAAGAAAAATACAGCTTTTATATTGGCTTGGTCTACCCCGAAACCTGAACTTTAGACATCTACCAAGGCCCAGGGTTTATGAAGCCACCTAGAAAACAAGAACGATACTATTTTTACACTTCACCTCCCTCCACACAACACCTCCGCCCCGTGGAGCTGATACAGCAGCTGGATAGTATGAGCCTCTAAGAGAAAGGAGCCAATTCTGTGCTTCTATTTCTAGCTGCAGACTTCCACACTAAAGCAAACCTCATCTGGGGAAGGACTTGACTGTTGATAACTCAAGTTCCTGAAGTTTGGATTAATACCTTGGACTCAATTCTAATTACTGAATTGGCACTGTGTTTCTGACTTAAAGTGTCTAGAGGGTGATGGAGATGTCACGGACCTGCCAGAGGTTACACCCAAAAACAGACAATAGTTACGCCCCACTGTTTAAAGTGTAAGGAGGGAAGTGGGAGAAAAAAAATCCTTTTTGTTTATAGCATAAGCATGTTTTTAACGCACTGGCTACCAACAGATTTGGATTTCAGTTAGTAAACTGAATTCTTTCTGCCTAAAGTAATTTCATATACAGGGCCACGCTATAACAAACTCAGTAAGTCATTACTCCAACAGCCTGTGGGACAATCTGAACTGTTCTTCCTTTACAGAGAAAGAATCATGTGAAGAAAAAAGTAGTAGTAGTGGCCAATGTTAATTCTATCTTAGGTTCTGTTTTCCTGAGGTCTCTAGTTGATTTCATTGGAGAGGGGGTAGTCGGCTGCCAAAGACAACAGAGGCTACAAGTTTAATACTTAAAGAATTATAAAATGTGTTAAGAAAATGTCTTGAAACCGAAGGTGTGCCAAGAGAAAGGAAGAGAGTAGGCTCCCAAACAGGCTCTTCAACAGTGGTGTTAAAATTCACACTCATTTGCTGAACATTAAAACCCAGCAATTAGCTAACAAACCTTGGTGACAGACTGCTATTAATTTTGTGCTGACTCCATGCATGTAAATTAATCCATTGCAAGTGCCCCCCCACTGACCCCCAGCTACTTCTGACATTTGTTTTGAACAAGTAAGCTGGCAGTGGGGAGGCATAAACTTTGTTCTTAATTCCTTTGGCAACTGAGCTGCTGATCATTTTGTTAAATTTCTTGAAAGAGCTTCAGAATCTCTTTGTTGAAGACAAAAAAGTGATTAATAAAATGCCTTCGACTGCATTCGTTAAGCACGAAAATTTATACCAATACAGGAGTTTTCACAACAATTTTAGATCTGACTGGAGACTGTTAAATAGATAATATTTTGTGATAATAATATATACAGCCATGTGCCACATACAATCTTTTGGCCAGAACAGACTGCATATAGAATAGTGGTTCCATAAGATTATAATACCACATTTTTACTATTTATTTTCTATGTTTAAATACACAAATACCATTGTGTTACAATTGCCTACAGAAGTCAGTACAGTAACATGCTACACAGGTTTGAAGTCTAAAAGCAATAGACTATACCATATAGCCTACGTGTGTAGTAGACTATACTGTGTAGGTTTGAATAAGTATATTCTATAATGTTCCCATAATGATGAAATCGCCTATGGATGCATTTCTCAGAATGTATTCCCATTGTTAAGTGATTCATGAATGTAAGTATATATTCTGTAATGACATGAAATATAAAATAAATTATGTTTATTTTTCACTTGAAGTAATCAAAATCTCGTATATTACAATTTACTGTGCTTACTAAATCCTAAAAGTACATTAGGGAGTATTACTATTTGCTCTTCATCATTTAAAAAACTGAAACAGAAACAGTTCACTTATTAAAAAAATAAGGTTATAAGTTGGAAGAAAAGATCTTACATTTAGAGAACTTTCTCATTCATGACCAAGTAAAAATTTAGAAATTTTTCACAAGAATGCCATGATCCTCTATTCATCTGCAGATTGAAAGCTTCCAATAAAAAGAATAAGAGTTCCAGTCACACAGCCCAGAAATGCTTAAACAAATTGTCCCTTAAACATAGTTTCCGGTGAATTTAGGAGACTCGGTTGCCTGATGCATACAATGGACAGAGTGATATCTACTCCTCCGTGGAGTGTTGAAAGGCCTCATCTATAGTTGGTGCTCTGCAAATATCCCTCCCCTCCCATTCCTTCTCCACTCTTCCCACAATAAAATGCCCTGGCTGTGACGCAACTGTTAGGCTTCTTTACCTTTACTATTGATTTCCTGTCACATTGCCCATTTCAAAAGTCACTTTCCTCAAGCACTAGGTGGCAGATATCTGTTACCAATCATTTATTTCACACTTTTCATGATTTTTTTCCGAGTCAAGCATTGTTTCAGGTACTTTGGTTATAAACACCAACAAAATACTAGATGAAAATCCCTGAGAGCCACTCCCCCATACCCCCACACATCCTTCAGACAAAAGAAAAAGAGAACATATTAAACTTCAAAATTTCCAAAACCTAACAAGTGTCTCTCACAAAAAGACATAACATCTCAAAATTAAGTGTAAAATTTAAAAAAATTACTTCCCTTATGAGCTTTTCACTTTCATTTATAGTCATTATTATAAACCATCTATTTCTCTCCTAGCTACTTAAGCATGGGGTTTGTATTTTTCGACTCTGTACATTCCTTGAAAGCCTAGCAAAATAGTGAGCATACAATATGTGCTCAGCAAATGTAAAATTGAATTAAGCAATGGGATGGTAAAAAAGGTCCATTTTTAAAGGTTGAGTATGGACCATGTTGAGTAATTAATTAAGCAAATGTTAATTATTTCATAATTCGATATGGCATTCATAGATAAAAAACTTTCTAACTAAATTGGGCTTTAATTTAGACCTTTCTTACTGCAAATGTGGTCCTTGGATGAGTGGCATTGTCCCCATCCATGTCCCACCCCAGACCTATCAGAATTGTAGAATCAGAATCTACAATTTAAAAAAATCCCCAGGTGGTTTATATGTGCATTAAAATTTGAGAAGTGCTAATTTATACCACTAGTTTTTAATCAAACTATATGTTAAAATCATCTGGTGCTCTTTTAAAACATAAGAAAAAGAGGAAAGAAAGAAAAAAAACCCTATGCCTGGGCCACACTCCAAATCAATTAAGCATGCATATGAGTCCCGGGATGGGGTTTCTTTTTTAATGCTCCAAGTAGTTCTCAGGTGCAGCCAAGTTGAGAAGCAATGATTTAAACAAAACAAGACATAATGCTGGCTATGCTGGAATTTTCTGAATTGAAATAAAACAAATTGAGTTTTGGAATTTAAATCAGAGGAAATACTTCCAATACTTTATATAAAAACTCCAGTAAGATCTTACTTAATAGCTTACTGATTTTAGGATCAAATGGAGAAATCTGTTAGTCTAAAAGTGCCCTCAAATGCTCATTTAAAGCAGCCCAACAAAGCATTCTATTCCTATTCTTCTTTGATACGAAATCATCTTAAATAGCTATCATCAGTATGCAGAGTGGAAATGAGCTTTAGAGCAAAATCCTGCAGAATTAAAGCAGACTTCTCTTCCTGAGCCCAAAGAGGAGCTAATATTGTGTCATATTTCATCTTTAAAGCCCAAAACACTGTTTTCCCTTGGGGAAAATCAAATGAATCAATCCTTCCATCACATAAACTTATATCTCATTATGAGTTAGATTCTTGCTAGGGATTTGGCTTAGGTTATTCAGATTCATTTTCATAAATCACCATAATTATATATTATAGCATATCCAGAGATCTCCAGAATGGATAAATGTTCTCCTAGAAAACAATAACTAAATTGATATAGTATTTCATGTTAATTATCCCATCAATGAAATGACTTTCAAGAAGAAAGCCTTTTCCTAAAAGCTAAAGAATATCATTGCCTGGGTACCTCACACTTTTTTGACAAGTGTTGGTAGAACAAAGATATGAGATGATTTGTTCACATTCGAAGTGGAATCCGAAAGGGTCTAAGAAAAACAACTTGAGTTCATTACAGACGTATCAGGAAAGTAGAAAACTTGAACTCTATTTTTAACTCTGTCATGGAGAGAAAGGAAAACAAAAATTCAGAAGGAGAGTAATTAAAATAACTAAAATGATTAATTATCTCATTTAATCGTTGCCATCAAACCAAGGAAGCAGCTATTATTACCTGATTTTTCATAAGAGAAAATTGGTGCACAGAGAGGCTAAGTTGCCAAGATCACACTTTACACTTCACTGAGTAGAATCTTTATGATAATCAGATGCTTAGCATCTTTGAAGTCAGGCAGACCACCATGAAAATTTCTAATATACCATTGGTTATCGAGACTCTACTTCTAGACCAACAAGGAATGAACTCCAAAAGTCTAGAGCTAGGAACTTAGAACAAAATGTCTAGTGAACCATAAAATGTCCCTGGGATCCACTGTCTGATGCCAACTGCTTTCTCTTTGTCTCCATAAAGTGTACTGTTCTACGTCACAATATTCAGGTATATTATAACAGATCTCATGAGGTATATTCAAGTATATTGGATATCATCAGTGCTTTCTAAGGATGTAATCAGAATTGCATCATCTTCACTTTATAAATAAGTCAACCTTTGGGGCTTTTTTCCTTTTTATAAAGGAGAAAACACAAAAAGCTCTTGTTCTTCAAGATTATCAAACAAGTCAACTTAAGTAGGGCATATCTTTGCACATTTTATGAGTAGGCCTAGAAACATTTCTTTGTTCAACAACAGAGTCAAGTCTTACCTCAGCTGACTTTTTAATCTATTATTTTTCAGCAGGTACCTCTGTATAAAATGTAGTAGTATCCAGTATTTCATTCCCCAATGTTGGAATACAAGGTTACTGGCTGCTCAAAGTGCATAGTCCACAATTACAAACAAACAGTGCTATTCATATAGAGTAGGAATTGCATGTTGGACCAGGGAGTTGTGTAATGATGTAATGGCCTTAGGCAAAAGGTAGGAGGTCTTTTCTTCTTTAATTATTTTTCATGATAATATTGATGAAGCACCTCTTATGTACCATCAGGGTCTGCAAACTACATCTCACAGGACAAATCCAGGCATCATCTAATTCTGTAGAGCCATGAGCAAATAACGGTTTTTAACATTTTTAATTGTTAAAAAACTCAAGAAGAATGTTTCTTGAATCATGAAAATTATATAAAATTCAATTTTCAATATCCGTAAATAAAGGTTTATTGGAAAGCAGCCATGGCCATCCATTTACTTATTGTCTATGGTTACTTTTAAGCTACAGCGGCAAAGGGGAGTAATTGTGAGAGAGATTATGTGGTGTAAAAAGTTAAAAATATTTCCTATCTGTCTCTTTAAGAAAAGGTTTGCCAATCTCTATGCTGGATACAATGGTTAAAAAAAAAAAAAAAGTCTTTGCTTAGCAAAGATGGCAATGTCTCTGCTACTTGCTCTTCCTCTTGGCCTGAAAACAAGCTTCTGTCTCTTTCTCTGTATTGTGGGGATAAAGAATTTGGAGCATAGGAAAGATTCATTTAGCACACTGTTTTGTACATAAAAAGCATTTATTAAATTAATGTTTTCCTCAAGTTGGAAGTCCTAACTCCCTCTCTCCCCTTTTCTACCTGTTAAGTCTGGTGGAGGGTAATCAGACGGCAAGGAGGTGGCTAAAGGTGGAGAGCGGGAACTGAATTATAGCTTGGAACCAAACTGCAGCTAGGAACTGCTCCCTGGTGGGAACATAGGTAGTAAAAAGTTCCTAGTAACCTTTAGCTCACTTAGAGCTCACTACCATCTAATTAGCATAACATGGGTGGAGCTTCTTGGAGAATTCCAAAAAAAGACACATATGCAGAAAGGGAAACTGTTACATGACCTGCCCTGTTACGTAACCAGCCACGTGATCTGTTATATAACCACAACCTGTCAATCACCCCAAAGATGGGAAATGGCACCCAATCCTGCCAGGGGAAAGGCGGGACAAACTAGGGGGCTTATAAAAGGCGACATGTGCTCAGCCTTCTGCCTCTTTCTCCACTCCTTGAGACTGACCTGTTCCACTCTCTCTGGAACGTGTTTTCCCTTTTTGTAGCTTCCTTACTTTCATTCTTTCTTTTATGTGATAAATTGTTTGTGTTAAGTTGCTCTGTGTTTGTGATCACTCCTGTCATCGGCTGGGCCCAGTACCAGTACTCATTCTAGACACTGGGAACCTGGGGACCAGGGAACAGCCACACAAAGGAACCTACCATACCTACCAAAATCCTACCTGTCCTTCAAAGCCATGATAAAATGCTACATTTCCATACAACCTTCTATGGCCTCTCAATTTAAATTAATTGTTCCCTCTGTGTGTCCACAGCATTCTGTTTTAACATAACATAACCAGTCTGTTATGTTATGATCCTTAATCTGCCTTGTACTTGTGTTATATATAAGTCTCTTCTTAAAAGAAATCACTTCTTATTAATTTTGTAACTTGCACAATGTTAATGACATACAGAGGGCATTATACACAGGAGATAGTCAATATTTGCCAAACAAATGAAAAGCTGAACGAATGCATAAATTATCAACCAAGTGGGGGTATTTCAGTAGGTTTACTGTTCTCCCAAATAATAGGCAACATAAAAATTACAAGTCTCAGTCAAAGGAATGTCAGGGAAAAGCTGTCTTCAACCAGTAACAAATACCGGACTCTGTCTAGTATATAATTTTGCTATACTTTACTTACAAAGACATATATTCCACTCTAGGCTTTATTTCTAAATTAAAATATGTCAGGGCAATAGTAATTTTCAGAGTTAGTGGAGGCATTTAGTGAGAAATAGGTAGCAAATAAAATGAATATGTTAATTAAAAATTTTGAATACGTTCCATTTTGTTTTTTGCTGCATACAATTAATCTTACTCCATCCTGTATTACTAACCAAAATGGTTCTATTAACCACGTTCTTCTCAAAAGTCAACTTTCTCTGTTTAAACACCCACCCACTCCCCCACACACACAAATACCGCATATCACGTGCATGCACAAATGCACTTTTTTAAAGCTAACATAAGGAAAAAGAAACTCAGGAAAAAAGCAATGAATGTATATTATATCTCAATAAAGCTCTTATTAAAGTAAAAAAACAATAAAACCTGAATCATAAAGGAGAAACAAATCTTGAGGAATCAGAAGATGTTTCATGCTTATTTAAATTTTGGGTACCTGTAGGTTTAGAGTACATGAAACCTAAAGGATTGCTTTCTAAACAATGACAACAGATCTCCCAACAATGCAAAGAACAGATGTCACAAAGGTAAGCAATGGAGGTTTAATTGAGTCTTAGTCCTTGGAGAGGTGATTTCATCACAGAGAGAATCACTTGTTACACTGTTGATTGATGCACCTCAGATAACTACGCTTCACCTCCTGGCAGCATGGCATTTAAAGGAAGAAACCAGGTGCATCATCCCAAAACCCTGATCCATCTTTATGCCAAACCACAATGTGCACGGTGGAGCTGTTGCCCCAATCTAAAATTCCTATGTATTAAAATCTTCAATAGCCATAGAGTAAAGGTACTTAAATATATGTATCTATTTTCATTTCTAATGAGAGTTTGCAACAACGTATTTAGAAGATTAACAACATTAGAAGGAGCCAGCAAGATTCTCCAAGTCTATCTGTCTCTATACCTATCTACCTATATCATCTATCTATCTATCTATTGTCTATCTATCAAAATTACCATCCTGTCTTCTCTTTTCCTGAAACTTATCAGTGGAGATGTTACAGTAGTAAATTTGGCATTGTGGATATTTATAAACATTTGATAAAAACCATGGATGTTCACAACTGAAAATGCTCATATGCACATATGTAAATTTGCTGTATAATTTACCTAAACTTATTCATGGACTCTCAACAATTTAAAAAAACTTACAGGACAATTTTTAATTATAAAATATAATTCCTATGCTATTCAAATGCATACAAACTCATCATAGTTAATTTTGCTCTAATAATCACCAATTTCTTGCAATGCATCTTATTAAGTTTAACATAAATCAACATGCTTCTCCTTTCGAACCATATATTCTATATTCCATAAGGTTCTTTGCTTCCCACTTAATTTGCAAATATTCCTCTGTCTCTACGTGAGTATTTATGTTTCCCCAAGGGATAGATATCACTATGTTTTACAGATAAAGCTTTTATTTTAAAACATAAACACACAACACAATACTATTAAATTACAGAAGTTCTTCCTAATGTTTAACTTAAATTTTTCCTATTCCCATTATACCTACTATCCTAGTCACCTTTGCATGATAGGTTAGAAGATTACAAACAGATTACCTGCACTTCTCTGACCTACATACAGGCAAATTCTGCTGCTTCTGATTTTCCACAAAGGGCTCATTCTTCAGGCATCTCCTCTTCCACCAGGGCTCTCTGGTGGCCTTTACATGACACTAGGCTTAACACCAGACCTCTAGGAGTGGGGTTTTCAAATGGAATAAGAGGCTACATGGGATGAAGAACTCCTCTCTTTCATAATGTGTGAAAAGCCTACTTGAATAACTCTTGAACTTGTATGCAAATGTTAATTACTAAGTAATATTGAAAAATAGTAAAAATTATATGTTAGAACCCTAAAGAAAAATTGAAAAAAGGTGTTTCTTCCAAATTTCAACAGTCTTAATGGTTTTTATTTCTGTATATTCTCTTTTAGCTTTTTACATGCACTCAGAGTGTTACCAGGTATAATCAATGTAAATACAGCCATTTGCTTGTTGGTTATATCTACAGTAATGATTAAGTGTAAACTCTGGAGACAGACTCTTTCAGACTGAATCACAAACCCAGGAGTTACTAGTTAGCAACCCTGCTCAGTTTCTCCATGTGTAAATTGAGGATAATAATAGTACCTACCTCACAGAATTATTGTCAGTCTGAATAAATGTAAAGTGCTTAAGAAGTGTCTGAAACATTAAAAAGGGCCTAATAAATGCTAGCTATACTTATAATGACTAGTTATTACTTTCTTCTATATAATACTAAAGTAGGCAATTTTCTATAGTCGCAGAGTGTACCCAATAACTTTCAATGGTTACTGGAAATTTCTTTACCTATGTGTATATAAATGTATTTAATAATTTATATACCATTGAGTATTTAAATTGTTTCTATCTTCTACTATTATAGCTAATACTACAAAGAATATCTTCAGGCATACAGCTTTTTTTCCTCATTTGAAATGAATTTGTTAAGGTAAATTTCTATAAGTTGAATAAATGGGTAAAAGAGTTCGAATATTGTTACTGAGTTCTATAATATAAAGAGAAATGACATCCATTCAGGTTAGTGGCTAGATATTTTATTTATGAACTTGTAATATTTGTAATACTGCAGTATTACTGAAAAAGAATAACTTTAATGGGGTTACAATCTCAAGTCTGTGCTCCATATCCTTCTGTTGTTTTTCAAGGTCAATGGTGTCAAGACCTAGTGATTTGTTCACTAGAACAATGTATAAAATTCACAATGTATAAATTTTACAGTGTATAAAATTCAATGCTTTTTGCTCTGATGACCACAGAGCTCTTTTTCTTCAAAGAAATAAAGGTTTTCCTGATAGTCTTGGAATAATTTCCCACAACTCAATGAAAAGTGAAAGCATTTTTCTTCCCTCCAACGAACCTGAGGCTACATGTGATGTGGCACTTAATTTCCTGAAACTTAGTTGTCAAGTGTTAAATCAATTCATGAACAAAGGACTCAGCTTTCTTGAAATTCTCCACTCATGCTATCTACATATATCAACATTTCATAAAATTTCCCCTTTCTTTCTTTCATTTGGCAAAGTGAACTAAAAAAAAAAAAAAGAAAGAAAAATAACTCAATCTAAGTTATTATGAACCACAGAAGAATTTGTAAAGGGTAACAGGAGAGAAATAAAGAAGTGAGTGCATTGCAGGAGCTGACAAACTAATTCTGGAAGAGCCAAGCCAAAAAAGCTTATGAGAAGTAATATATCTTATACTTTATATACCTTTCACAATTTCAGCAAAGATAACCTAAAATGACAAATATGTTTCCATACTTCTATAACCTGTATATTTCTCCAGATTATAAAAAAAGGACACTACTAGGCTGAAATTTAAAAAAACAACAAAGAAGTAGGAGAAAGAGAAAGGAAGGAAGGAAGGAAGGAAGGAAGGAAGGAAGGAAGGAAGGAAGGAAGGAAGGAAGGAAAGAAAGAAAGAAAGAAAGAAAGAAAGAAAGAAAGAAAGAAAGAAAAGAAAAGAAAAGAAAAAGAAAAGAAAAAAGTATTCATTAATTCAATAGTGAGAATAAGAGAGTTGATGGTACATTAGAATTCCACTAAAAACATCTCAAATTCAATTCAAATTGAGTTGACGAATAGGCTTTTCTTGCCACTCTAAGTTTCTCAAATGTTATATTGGAAGGCTACCTCAATGCATGCCGTAGGGATGGTCCTCAGAAAACCGGCCATGATCCATCTGTTAGACACTGCCACAAATCTCTCTCCCAGTGTCACCTAAAAGTCATTAACTTTGGGCACCAAACATTATAGACATTTTATAAATAAGAGATCCATGCAGACATTTTATAAGTAAGAGATCCATGTATCATTTTAGATTACCAAGGAAGAATGAAGCTTATGTTAGAAACTGAAGGGCCTTTTTCGTGTCAATGTATTTGCTAACATCCAGTAGATGTGCTGGCTTTGTTATGAATTCAGAGGTTCAAACTCCCTTCACATTTTTATTTCCCCTGTATTCTGTATCATTCATTCATTAAACTTTCCTGAGCCTACATTCATATCTGCATTGTTGAATGTTATAATCGTTTTATGAACCAGAACTATTGTGACTCTGATTCTCAGTCCATTTGCTGGAAGTTATAATAGCAAGACTGAAATGTTGCAACGACAAGACAACGTCTTATTTGACCCCGAGGTCCTGAATTAAACTTTCATGAGGGTACCCCACCCGTGCTTGAAATTCAACATACAAAGCATAACTTAACCATTTCCCGCCTACCTCTCTGTCCCTAGCTTTCCCTATCAATCATCTTCTGCCCTCCCTCTCTCTACTAATGACACCTTCCTACCTTTACTTAGCTTGCTCCTAATTTTTCCTTTAGATACCAACACAAATATTGCTATTTGGTGGAAAGTGTTTTCCAACTTGCATGCCCCACATTAGATCAGTTCATTCTCATATATCACATGTGAATGTTTTAGAAACAAGCACAAAGACAATTTAATGCAGGAGTCTGAAAGACTTTCAGCATATTCCAAGAAGAGCTATAGATGCTGGGGACATCAGTTTTAGGGGAAGAAGTACCCTAAGGAATCAGTTTTCCAGGCTATGAACTGACTACTTGGTTTATTCAGACCCCTTAAGTGGCTTTTTAAAAAGTCCTTATTAGAGTCATCTTGGCAGGGAATCTGACCTGGTCCTACTAATTTCTCTTCTCCAGGTCTAGGTTTTTCTGGAGCACAAGACAGGGAAGAATACTGACTTTTCACCAGGCGATGTTGGGAATGATTAACAAAAATGGTGGTGAGTCCTGGAAAATTCAGAGAGCTACATAAAAGTATTAATGGCTCAAGTTCCTTGGAGCCATCTGAAAATGAAATAATCACTTGGAGACAAACCCAAAATGAAAAAACAGTTCATGCAAACAATTTATTACAGGAATTTTCAATAACTGTTATTACTTTTTTATGGAAGCTAAGCTTCACAGAGGGTTTATTTCATTTCAAGTCTACCTTTAGTCTTTTGCAGACAACAAAAGGGGAGGGGGAAGGTTATGCGTACACATCATCTGATTCTGTGAAATTGCTATGTCAAAATGTAATCTACAAGTATGGCTGCATGATTACAGGGCATAGAAACCTGAACCTAATTACCAGAAAGTTACAAACCACTCCACTACATAGATATAAATCCTCAACAATGGAAAAGGGGGCTGCATGTGTATGATATGTTAGGTACTTTTTTAAATGATTTTTCTCTATTTGAGTAAAATAAAGAAGACATTACATAGAGATGAGGCAAGATATTTATGGCTCATTTGCCACAAAGCTCCAAGTTGCTTGATTTTTCCCTGTGTCAGGGCAGGGAATATGCATGCTGAAAGAGAGGGAGCTCTCCATCACTGGGAGAGCCCAAGAATAGCCCAACTGATCAGAGCCATTGTAAACACATTTGTGGGTGAGAATGGAATATCCTTTTCCAGTCTGATGTCCCTTGACGTGTGATTTGCTAAACTTGGCAAGCCATTACTTACATATCCTGTTTTACAGACAAACTCCTGTCCAGTTTCAGAAGAAAAATATCATCTATCTCAATCTCCATGTCTTTTTCAGAACCCTCATAGATGAGGAGAAAGCAGTGAACAAATTTTAAGAACCAGTTTTATTCAAGATTGTATTCGGGGCAGGAAGTGAGTAGATGAAGTATATAGGGCCATACTTTCCCACAGATTTTCGTTTTTATCACTTTTGTGCAAAGTATTTTAATCAAAGAGTTCTCCTTGAAGAGATTTACTCCTTTCATAAAAAAAAAAAAAAGTCAATCCCCTCTTCCAACAAAGGCAACTGAAGCACTCATGCTGTTACATAAACGTGTTAATGGGGAAATCCATCCAAACATTTGCACTAGAGCTTCTGAATTTACGCACATAAGCAAGGTTGAGAGACACTGCCATTCCTGCCGTTAAGACCTTCCATTCTAGTGGAAAAGGGCAAATACGTACAGCATACTCTGATGCAAGGAGAAAGAAGAAAAATCCACAAAATTCCAACTGGTTAAAAAAAGAGAAAAGGACCAGGCTTACCTGGGGCTGAAGTTGGGTTCTCAGTACAGACAAAGGTGGAATCTCTAAGAAAGTCCCGCATGTTGGGCAATATTTAGAGTTACACCTCACTAAGAGCTCATGTTACATTCAGATTTAAGCTCCAGGAGTCAAGCAGCATCTCCTGGCATTACTGGTGGTTTGCATATCCATGTCTGGCTGGACTGCAAACCATTCTCAAGGTGGTGAATATTCTTTCCCAGGGCTTTGCACATGGTACACCCTCAGTAAATGTTAAATGAATGAATGTATTTCTGATACTGAGAGTGTCAAAGCTTTAGAGCATTTACTTTCACTCCTATAGAACTTTTTCTTTAAAAAATGCTGGCAAAAATAATAAATGGAGGGATTCAATCTCTGAGTGCAACCTTGAGACAGCAAGCTGGGAGACTGGTTTGTCTGCTGGCTGCCGGTGTCCTTCCTGCTCACTGGATTGATTCAAGGATTTGAGTCTTCAGGATGTCAAGTGATTAAAAAAAGTAACACTGAAAACAATGAAAAATGCCTGTCATCAGCATCATAATGATTGATCACCATCAGCTAGATAATTACATAGGTTTGAAGAAGAGTGTTACAAACATAAAACCTAAAATAGATTATGCCTCAAGGTTAACACATCCTAATTACCTTTTGTGACATCCTATAAACATGTCTAGACTCTATTTTTAAAGGTATTTTTAAAGGAAAAATAAAAAGAAATGGATTTAATAAAGATTATTTCCTATAGCCAGAGAGATACTGAAATTATAGGATAAATCTTCCTATTAAATTCTCACCTACCAAGATAGAGCACAGTAAAAATTCCCTCAATACAACTTCTGTAAAATAACATATTTATTTAGTATACACACTTACCAAAATATTAATGTGAGAAATTCAGTGACAAGTATATAGGAACATAAAATGTGTGCAGTAAGCTAGACCAAAAAGAGTAACAGAGCAAAACACTTATTTAAAAATTTCATGTTTGCCAGCTATTTGTATATACCTCATGATACTATACATGCCTATTAACTCACTTGAGAGAAGTTATTTAGTAATAAAAATAGGAAAGTGGCCACATTAGTAGCTAACCATAAATCCATTTGGTGTTGTTAGCTCAGATAGTCAGAGCTTAAGAACCTGGTGAGAGAGAGAGAGAGAGAGAGAGGGAAATAGAGAGAGCAAGGAAGAAATAGTTTCCCATTACAGCTCCTGTCTAATTGAATGGTTTTTCTGACCTCAAAGCCAATAATATGTGAATAATTTAAGGATATATAAACATTTGCTCAAATTAACATGATTGATATCCAGCTGAGGATATAGTGGGGACATAGTGTGACCCTAAAGAAAGAAGGTTGCTTTAAACATAGACCTTTTCAAATGCACTTTATTCCCTTCATATTAGTTATCATGGAAGTCTTCACATTCTTTTTGCCCACTGATGCCATCAGTACCAAGTCCCTGCCGATGTTTCTTTAAAATATGTGTAACAGCAGGTTGTTTTGATTGTTCTTAATGGGAAAATACATTCTTAAAAAGCGAAAACAGATCTGCTGAGCAATATAGATGATAAAGCTGAGTATAGATATATTACAAAAATTTATAGGAGGGGATTGGTTTCGACTGAGATCCTGCTCTACATCCAACAGACCAAACCAAAATGGAGTTACTCATGCTGAAGTTCCACTTCACCAATCCAAAACTGAGTTGTTTATCTGACCTTCCAAGGAATTAGGAAAAAGAGATAATAGCTATATCCCCAAACAGGCTAGTTTTAGCTGGCATGATAAGGAAGTCCCCTCTCCTTTAAGCTTTATAGGGAAAGTAACTTTGAAATGACCAATCTGCTTTTTGTTCTGTTTGTTTTCCTCAGCCCTTTAAAACCAACCTCCCTCTTCTGTTCAGCTCATTAGAGATTTTGCCCTATTCTAGCATTGCAAATAAAGCCAATTAAGATCTTCAAATTAAACTTGTTGTGATTTTATCTTTTGACAGTTATATAGATAGATAAAAATGCACAGATATATATGAGAAAGTTAGGCTTGAAAATGTGATATTTTCTGAGTGGAATCTTTGAAGATTGGTAGAAACAATATGGGGAAATACAACAGAAAAAGAATGGAGAGAGTTTGTTCAAGGAACAACAGGGTGTCCTTTTTAGCTGAGTAAAGTTTAAGTAAAGCTCAAGGTAAGAAAAACAACTAGAAATACATTTCGGGGACAAAACATGGAGAGAGGTCAGGGGTGGTAGCTCACACCCACAATCCTAGCAATTTCGGAGGCTGAGGCAGGAGGATTGTTTGAGGTCGGAAGTTTGAGACAAGCTTGAGCAACACAGTGAGACACCATCTCTATAAAAAAATGCTACACATTGGCCAGATGTGGTGGCACATGCCTGTACTCCCAGCTACTCTGGAGGCTGAGGCAGGAGGATCACTTGAGCCCAGGAATTTGAGGTTGCTGTGAACTATGATGATGCCACTGTACTCTAGCCTAGGCAACAGAGCAAGACCCTGCCTCAAACAAACAAACAAAAAAAAACAAAACATGGAGAGATACAAATGTCAAGCCAAGGAATTTGGACTTTATTTCTTGCTTTCCAGTAAATCACTAAAATTTATAGATCATGAGGCTGGCTTGATCATTTTCTACAGATAATTCCACACTCCAACCTCCTAGCTAAGGATATCTCATTATTGTCACCCCATTGTGCTGGACTGGAATTCTCCTTTCCCTAGAATCTGAAACTAACAGAAATTATATTACCAAGAGCATCTTGTACTCAACACACCACTCTTCATAAACCCAGCACTTACTGACAAGAGATGTAGCAAGTTACTTACTTTCCTAGATTATCAATGTTAAAAGTCAGCAATTAAATAAGAATCATTAAACTTTCGAGTTAAAGAGGCTCATATATGCAGTATTTAAAAAGCAAAAATGCTGGGTCTGGTGGCTCACACCTGTAAATCCTAGCACTTTGGAAGGCCCAGGCAGGAGGAATCGCTTGAGGCCAGAATTTCCAGACCACCCTGAACAAGAGCAAGACCCTGTCTTTACAAAAATATAGAAAAGTTAGCCAGGCATGGTGGTGCGTCTGTAGTCTCAGCTACTCAAGAAGCTGAGGCAGGAGGGTAGCTTGAGCCCGGGAATTTGAGGTTACAGTGAGCTATGATGAGGCCACTACAGACCAGCCTGGGTGACAGCAAGACCCTGTCTCAAGAAAACAAAAACAAACAAACAAAAAGCAAAAATCTAGAAACAACTCAAATATCAACTGACAAGAAAGCTGGTTCTCCAGTTGTGCTGTGTTACATTTACTCTAGGGCACTTTCACTCCAGTCCGTATGTGAGCACTGAAGTTTCTTTCCCCTTTCAACACCACATTTTTCAAAGGAAATGTATGGGAAAAATGAGTGGACCCCAGGCCTACATGACAACACAGAGGAATTCTAGAAATCTAGTGCTAAGTAAAATGAACAAGCCTGTTTAAAGGGTCATCCAGAGCAAATGACAATATTCTGAATGTGGTCTGACAAGGTTTTAGGATGTGAATTCAACAATTTTTTGTTATAGCTTATTTTTAAATTTGTTTCATGAACTCACAGAAAACCAAGGTGCCTTATAGGGAAGTAATTCTTATTTTAACACTCTCCATTCATTGATAAAATGGTTCACTGCTGTTCCTGTCAGAGAATAGATTGTTTTAAGTGAAAGTGTTGTCTTAAATTTATTCTGACGTTACGGATAAGACAACGAACGCCAGAAAGGAGAAGCCAAAAGCTGGTAGGGAGAGACAAATTTGAGGGGTAGTTGTGAACCATGTATTACTTTTCTTTGGCTAAATGAGAAAGCATTTTGTAAATATCTCCATCCATATGCATAAACGTGATTGCAAAACCAAGAGAAGAATAAGGTTTCCAAGAGTAAACAAAGAATTATGCTTGGCCAACGCCCGTTAGGGCTTTCACTTGAAGCTTTTGTCCCAAAAGAAGCATATCTCTTCCTGATTCTAATTAGGTAACTGAGTGTCACTTGCAGAAGCTACAACTGTGTTGCAGTGCTCACTACTGTTTACATGGGCTTGAGTTTTCACATCCATTAAAGTAGGGGAATGAACTGGAGAATCTCCAGGGTCTCTTCCAGATTTGGATTTGATTTCCAGCTCTGAAAGAATATGTGTGTGGTGGGCAGGTAATGCATATGAAATTATGCAAATAATTTAGCTTAGCATTTGACTGTATGGCTGATGAAACACTCTTAAAATTTACATTTATATAAGAGATATTCTTTTGAAAAATCTTATCTTAACATAACATACAATCAAAAAATATTTTTTATAACATATCTACTGTATGAAAATACAAGATAATTTCAAAGTTCTAAGAAGTCTAAATGTAATTTTTTAAGAGAGTGTGTTGGGGTTATACTTAGATTCATTATTATTATTTTTAGAACTGCACAGCTGTTTTGGCAGCTTGTTTTGTGAATCCTACTTTGCAAATGTAATAAGATTTTTTTTCAAACAAATTTTAGTTAATGGAGCAGATAACACATTTATTTCCTTGTCACGGCTTAGCATTAGATAAGAAATGTAAGAAGAATTCAGAGCTTAAAATTTGAAACATGGTATTTGCTAGTTATAAGATCAGAAAATAACTCAATATTTTAGTCTTTCTCCATATATTTTAATGATGTAATCTGTGATTAGAAAATATTGTTCAGAATTTTATTTCCTGGCATGTAAGTCTTTCACTATTTTAAAATCAATAATTGTGATATTATTGCCTCTCCAAAACAAATCTCAAGTAGCTAAGCAGAAATTTTTATAATAGCTGACATAATTTAGGCACTTTCGATGTGTCAAATATTGCTCTGAATGCTTTACATTTATTGATTTATTTAATCCTCATAACAAACCCATAACTAGGAACTATTATTACCCCCATTTGACAAATGAGCAAACTAAGGCAGAAAGAGTAACTTGCCAAAATTAATCAGTTAGTGGGAGAGCTAGGATCTGACCTTACTATTGATAGCTACAGAATAAAACCAACAACAAAAGGATAAAAAAAAATTATATATGCTTAAATAGTCTAATTTTTAGTCAACATGTTTTATGCTTTGACATGATACCTCAGATGAATTTCACTCAAAGCCTCTCTTAAGAGTCTAAAATTTAGGCCTTTGTGAAGTTTTATTTATTTGCTTTTTGGATTCTGTTTCATTACAAAAAAGATTTGGGAAGATCCCATCTGTAAGAGAAGTGCTGTTTTAGACTTATTTACCACACTGAATGATGAGGACTCTGAGATTGGTTGTGTGTTTTCCACGTATTTTTCTACAGTTTCTCACATTCCACGTGTGGAGGTGTATTCGTTTCCTAGGGCTGCCATAACAAATTACCACAAACTGTGTGGCTTAAATAATATAAGTTTATTCTCGCCCAGTTCTGGAGGCTAGAATTCCAAAATCAAAATGTTAGCAGGGCCATCTGAATTCTCCAGGGAAAAATCCTCTCTTGCCTTTTCCTAGCTTTGGGGGGGGGGTTCTGACAATCTTTGGTATTCTCTGACTTGTAGCTGCATCGCTCCGATCTCTGTCTCTGTCTCCACACGGCCTTCTTTTCTGTGTCTCTCTGCATCTCTTGGATTTAGGGCCCACCTAAATCAAGTAAGAAATCATCTCAAGATTCAACTAATTTTATCTGCAGAGACCCTACTTCCAAATAAGGTCTCATTCTGAGGTTTCGGGTGGACATGAATTTTGGGGAGCATTAATCAACCCACTACAGGGGGTGTGGAGATATTGTGGCTTGACTGTAAGTTGACGCTGAGCAACACCTGTGAGGGCCCCTATATCACACACACTTTCTGGGCAATGACTTCCTAGACAGCCCCATGCTGCTGAAGGGAGCACTGTGACCGCAGCCTGGCACTTGGCAACACACGGGCCAACAGTTTTCAGAGTTCCCACAGGACTGGGGTAAAGGGATTAGGGGTAGTCCTCTGGGTGAAATATACCCAGGGCTTACCTAAAACATAACAAATATGCATCTTCAGCCCTTCCAAATCTATTCCCTATAGTCCTTATGTAATCCTGGGGTGGAAAGGCTTCAATTTCAAGTCCTCGTGCTTTCTGTAACAGCTTCCTGATTTCACTGCAGATGCTGGTATGGGAAGGACTGTCTACTTGGAGATTTCTTGCAGCAAATTTCCATAAATCCACAATAATACCATAAATTAGAAGCAAGAAGTAACCTAAACTCATCTGAATGACATGACAGAGCAAACTACTACATATTCATTTGCTGTAAGTATCCTCTTCATTTGTTTTAAGAACATTAATAAGTGACATGTGGTGCTTTTAATAAAGGATAAGTTTTTAAATTATTGTGGAGGTTATAATTTCAACACTTATCCTTGAATCTATCGCTGCTAAATATTCTGAACAATTATCTGATGAATCCTTAGTGTGTAAGCCCCATTTGTTCTCAGATTTATCCCCGATATGTAGATAAATGTTTGGTACATAGTAGGTAGTCAACATATATTTTTTGAATAGATGGATGAATGAATGAATGAATCGAATCTAGATGAAAAAGAAGAAAGTACAGAAGTACTAGACTCTCAAATATACAACATGCCCCCATCGTTATTAAAAAGAGTCAAAAATAACTGATACTAGAAGAGTTATTTTGTTGTGAGTTCTTTTCTGTTGTGTGCCATACTTCAATACTCTCACAATGAGATGCTATTTGAAAATTTTCTTCAAGAAGTAGCTAAGTTTGCTATGTCTCAAAATTAAACAATAAGAACTATGGTAAATGGCTGTGTATCAGTTTTTACTGTGGCTTCTGAGGAGTTCTGAGTCAATTCATTGGTTCTAACATAGAAGCTCCATAAGCCTTTATGCCTACAGGCTCTATATATCTGATTGGTTTATATATATAGGCATTAGTCTGTTATTAACATTTTAAATTTTGATGGTTTGATTTTTTTCACTTATGATTAATATGTTACATTTGTATCGTTGATTTCCATGAGCCATCTCAAATCTATTGTGGACCAAGGCAAAGCATTTTAAGAAGAACCAAATTCTCACATCATTCTTCACAATATGACCTCTAATTAATTTTTCACTCTTATCTCTCACACTAAGCAGTTCACTCTTTAGAACAATTTTAGGTTTATAGAAAAATTGCACAGAAGGTACAGATAGTCCCCAAATACCTGCACCCACACACAGTTTCCCCTATTATTATCTTGCATAAATGTGATACATTTGTTATAATTGATGAACCAAGATTGACATATAATTATTCAATAAAGTTCATAGTTTATATCAGGTTCATTCTTTGTGCCATATAGTTCTATAGGTTCAGCAAAATGTATAATGTCATGTATCCACCATTACAGTCTCATACATAATACTTTCATTGCCCTAAAAACTTCTGTGCACAAACTTTTGACCCCTCCCTTCTTCACTCCACCTGAGTCCTTAGAAAATGCTTATCTTTTCACTATTTTTATAGAATGTCATATGGTTGGAATCATACAGTATGTAGTCTTTTCAGACTGGCTTCTTTCACTCAGCAATATGTATTTAAGGTTCCTCCATGTCTCCTTGTAGCTCATTTCTTCCTATTGCTGAATAATATTCCATTGTATGGATGTACCACATTTGTATATCCATCCATCAATGACAGAACATCTTTAGTCCTTTCAAGTTTTGGCAGGTATGAATAAAACATTCACTTGCAGATTTTTTTGTGGATATGTTTTCAGCTCATTTGGGTAAATACCTATGTGCATGATTGCTGGATCACATGTTAAGACAATGGCCTTGTAATAAATTGCCAAACTGTCTTGTAAAATAGCTGTACCTTTTGGCATTCCTGCCAGCAATGAATGAGAGTTTCTGTTGCTCCACATCCTTGGAAGCATTTGGTGTTATCAAGTTTTGGATTTTAGCCATTCTAGTAGGTGTATATCTGATGTCTTAATTTGCAAATCCCTAAGGTCATATGATGTTGAGCATCTTTACCTAATCATATTTGCCATCAAAATATTCCTTGGTGAAGTGTGTGTCCAGATATTTTTCCACTTTTTCATTTGATTTTTTTTTGTTTTTTTATTGTTAATTTTTAAGAGTTCTGTATTATTTTGGATACAAATCCTTTATTCTATATGACTTGCAAATATTTTGTCAGTCTGTGGTGTCTTTTTATTCTCTTAACAGTTTCTTTCACAGAGTGTAAGTTTTAATTTTAATAATGTTTAGTTTATCAGTTTTCTCTTTCTTAGATCTAGTTTTTGATGTTTTATCTAAAACGTCATTGCCAAACCCAAAGTCATTTAGATTTTCTTCTATGTTATCTTCTAGGATTTTTATACTTTAATGTTTTATATTAGGTCCACTAGGTCCACTAGTGGTCGTTATGACCCAGTTTGACTTCATTTTTGTAAAAGGTGTAAAGTCTGGGCTGAATTAATTTATTTTTGCATGTAAATGTTTAGACGTTCAAGTATCATTTTTTGAAGAAACTGTCTTCGCTCCATTGAATTGCTTTTCTAAGCCATCTACATACAGGACAAGAAACCGGAAGTCAGTAGTTCATGTTTCACTAGTCATACCACATACTTTTTCATTTTTCTCATTTATATGTGCTGTAACTTCTGTCTGGAGTGCCCTTCCTCCTTTTCACAGAACAGTAAGGGCCTCAACAACCCTCATTACCCAGTTCACATGTTATCTGTATCTGAAGTCTTTGCTAAGGAGATTTATTTCTTAACTATGTATTTCATACCACTGGGTACACAGGATGATGAATAACACATATTACACTATGTTATAACTATATTATTTTATATTACATATATTATGGGTACATAGTGTGGGTAGTGACTATAAGCCACGGTATACTTACACTTTAACATTTTAAAATAATTTACCTGTTTATTGATATCAGGTTGGCTCTCTCAGGTCTGGCTATGACTCACCTGACACTTTTTTTCAGCATGAGCTACATTAGTCTCTGAGATGCACCCTGTGATTCCTGCTTTATTCCTATGTGAAGGCAACCGCAAGTTAACAAGATGAGTCCAGCAAATAATGCAAATCAGTATCATATACTCATGATATTCCGAGGATTGATTATTCCTGCACAGTGTTCATTAAATTGCCTGATAAGGTTAAAAAAGGTTTGCAGATGATCCCAAACCACATTAGTTAGGTTAGCGTCACTCATTTTACCATTTTTAGTGGTTCCTTCCTTAAAAGATTGAAATCATTTTCTATTTTAGTAAATCAATAAAAACCAGATTGAGAGCTCTTTACCAAAGCTTGCCTAGCACGGATATGAAACAGAAGTCCCCCATCACAGAACCATTCCCTTGCTAATCATAGGAAGATGCTTCTCCTGTAGTGACCAAGATATGCATGTAACTAAACTGTTAATGTCCTGGAAAAGCACAATGTTTCCCATTTGGCAATCATGACATTCAGTCCTAAAATATTCAATATCCTCATTTTATCAAATGTAGAGTTCCTGATTTCTAGGAAAATAGTCTCAGAAAGAGAACCTAGAGGTTATTCCCCATAAATGCAGAAACATTTATATATTTTGCTCACTACAATATCTCCAAAGTCTAGAACAGTAAGTGATAGACAATGAGAACTCCATAAATATTAGTTGAATAAAAATGACAGGACTTCCCAAAGTTCTATTACGATTATGAAGCTTAAGTGTAAAAATAGTGACTCCTGATTCCCGAACAAGTGTCTTTTCAACCACATGATGCTTCATCCCAGCAAATTCTTTCTCTTTTTGATTATTATACATGCCTTGGAAAATGGAGACACTAAAAAACAAAACTGCTGAAGTAGGAGATGAATGTTTCTCAGTTTAGGATTAAGCCATGTAGAAAAATTTCTTTATCATGATTTGTACAATATTCAGTATGGAATATCCAAAATGTTAAACTACTGTGAGAAATAAATCATTTTGCTGTGCATGAGAATAAATCTATTTATCTTTCATATAATAAGGTTAATTGTATAAATTAATGGCATATTTAAACAAATAAAAATTCAAATTATAAAAACCAAGTTCTCCTAGTTTTTAACTTCTCACTCACCAACAGTATAATGTAAAAGTTAATGGTTATTGAGAACTTAATGAACATAAGGCACTGGGTGAAATAGGACTGTTGAGGGAAAGTGAAGAGATATATAGAGCTTGATCTCTGCCCATGAGGTAAGAGAAACATAAGACATATACACGTAAATAGATAAAATGAATGCCTTCACCATTAAAGAAGTACTGACCATGTTTTGCAGAACTATGGGATTTCCTAGAATTAAAAAATAATGTAGGTGAGGAAAAGCTGTGGAAGACTTCCCAGAAGAGGTGATTCTTAGACTGTCCCTTGAAAAATAATTTAAAGTACCACAGAGGCATCAGAAAGTTTTTCATAACAGGAATAGCATAAAACATACTTTTGAACATTACCTAAAGAATTTGGATAAATGTAATCCCCATGAAACACTTAGTGTAGGGCCTAGCACACATGGGACCTCAGTACCTAACAATTATTATTATTTATATTATTTGTAATATTAATAAAAGTACAGAAGGGTCTTTTTCAGTGATTCTCTCTGAGTAGAACCTTGTGATTAATCTTGTATTTTTACAAACAAAAAATTACTATCTTTTGTAAATTTTTGACAGGCAACTAAACTCTTCATTAAAGGATGAGGGCAAGTATTTATTTAATTATTTATATCCAGCTTTCTTCACAAAAAAAATTAAGATAATTTCCACACACACATATAATTAAATAGCCATAGGGTTTAAATTTTTAGGGAACTTGAGTTATAGTATTTATTTGTGTACACATATTATCACTCCTGGTTAGAAGAGAATCTCATTTTCTCTTAGAAGAGTAAACTTTCACCCCCTTCTTTACCACAAAAGAGAAACAGCTTTTCAGTTGCTGTGCTCAGCTTTGTTCCATATGAGAGGCAGGTAATCTTACTGGTTAAACATTGCTGTTCATTGGGCCATGTAGAAAATGAATGGGCTATTTAGGTTTAAAGGTGGGGGTGGTACATTTCATCTGTTTCACTGCATGCATGGAGACTCAGGCTTTTTGTCCTCCTATCCTCATGCGATCAGCACTTCCGAAACAGAGTTCAGGTTCTCTCATCCAAGGACACACATTGAAGCCTGACATCCCCTCCTTTCGTGCTCTGCCAGAGAACTCCCACGTGGCTGAATGCGTAAGAATACTTGGGACCCTTTACAGACACAGCTTTCTAATTCAGAGACTTAGAAGTACCCTAGAAGTTTTGTCTTAGGACCATGGAGAGCACTGCATTGCAGCTTTTCCAACTACTAGACACTTAGTGCTAATAATAAAAATGATACTCTAATTCCCATTTGCACTTTTGTCCCTATTTTCTACTGGTTAGACCCTGAAAATGAGGAGTCAGGAATCAATACTCCTAACTTCACCATCCTTTCTATACTGGAAAGTCCTTGATGATGATGATGAGGAGCATGGAGTATCTGCATTTTTCCCTTGGCGATACACTGATGATCACAGGGCAGCCCATCATGGATGTTCAGTTAATAGTCTTAAATGGAAATCTGGCTAATCAAACTGCTAAAATATGCCTCAATTACGGTCATCCTCTACTCTGCCCTTTAAGTGATCATTACACCAGAAGTTTCCAAATTGCCAAAAACATCGTATTAGCTTTGCAATTCCGCTTCCCAATGATATTAGACTCTATCTAGCTTCAGGGGATGGGAACAGAAGGGAGAAGGAGGTAGAAAGAAAAAGAACAAAATGTATCAATCTATTTGATTTCTGAGAAGCAGGTCACACTGTGGAACTGCCTTTTATCCACCATTCCACAGGGAGGGAGTAATGTTTGTCATGACTCTCAACGCAGATCAATACAGTTAGGGAGTATAAAGAACAAAACTCCCAATCTCAGGTTCCCAATAACTCACAAAACAACTCCAGATAGACACTATTGTAATTTATTGGCTTTCTTAGAGTCATAGAATCATTAGGCTGGAAGCGTTAAAATGAGTTCCTGAAGCCATTCAGAAAACTCCCGGGGAAGCTGGACCTTTAACTCATTGGCCCTGGTGTTATGCAGTGAACACTGGGCTCATATCAGATTGCTGATGACACTAAGTTATGTACATTCAACAAGCTGAATGGATTGCCTGGGAGCCACCCCGGTTAGGTTTCACCAACGTGCAAGTGGAGAAAATAGCTTTTATTCAAAGATGCATTTCAGAGATGTATTAACATAACAAGCTGTTGTGGTATGCTATTTATTATTAATATTTGGGATTTAATATGATCTAACAAATAAAGATTTTCAAGTCTTGAATTATACCCTCGTGCCCTATAATACCAAGTAGAATATAAATCACTCCTATTTCATTCCCACGGCTCTTAGTGGTTGATGAGCAATTAATTCCTGTGATACTGGAACTATTATGTCCATTGTACAAATGAAGTATCTGAGCCTCAAAGAAATAGAGGGACTTGGCCATAATCACATAATTCTTAATGGGCCAACCTAGGACTACAATTCAATCCTCCTCACTCAAAATCTCATGTTCTTTTCTCTACAATCTCAAACAAATTTCCTTAGGTCAAGGACTTATTTTCTAAATTAATGAGTTATGAAGAATATGAACTTATAGATAATAAGCAAAATCAGTAAATGAAACATTTTATGTAATTTGCTCCTTTTTAAAATGACTTATGTAAATGGATAAGCATTTTTTTCTGAGAATCTACAATGTGAGCATAGTTTTTTTACTGTCATTTTCTCATTATAACCTGACATTCTTTTAAATCCTGAAGCTCTTGCTTCATTTCCTACCCTCCTCTAATAAAACTAAAATATACAAAAACCTAATTATACTTTTATTTCTGGTGTTCATGCTGTGAAACTATCTTTTAGGTCAAACTAACTTATAATTATTTCCATGAATGCCCTCAGTAATTAAAATTTCTGGCATGAAGTAAATGAAATACTACCTTTTTGCAAATACATCCTGTTGGGAAAGTATAAAGTAAGATTCTAGACTATTTCAAGGCTTTTGGTGAAAATAACAGAAGTAATTGAGTCAACTAATAGTGTACTCACTGACTATGACAGCAAATGTTCGAGTATTTACAATGTCCAGAAGATACAAAAACAAGTATAACCTGGTGCCTGTCCCTGAGAAGATCACAGTTTAGGAGAGATGGATATATATTCAATTAAACAAAAATGTACCCTCCTTAGTCATATAAGCACAGAATGGCAGGCTTAGAGAGGCAGCCATTAATTCCTCTAAAGCAACTGAAGATTTCAAAAAGGAGATGACAAGTAAACTGAATCTTGAAGTAACAGACACTTTTGCTACAATATGAATTTAAAGAAGCTAAGGAGGAAAAGGATTAATCCCAGTGCTCTGGATGGGATGTTGTCAGATGTCTGGCTAGTTTCCTATCACAGATGTGCTGGCACCCATCAGAGAGAGGAGAATTTTCTGATAGAGTTATGAAGCCTCCCTAAGGTTCTTGCCAAATCATAAAACCCTCCATGCATCAATAGTAGACTCTGGCTGGAAGAGCTGCAATTCAGTTACTAATACTGAGCACTGTGGTATTAGAATTACGAAGAATTTAAAGCACCCAGAAATATTTTCTCCCTTTTTCAGTTACTCAGACCGATCTGCAGTCTGACTGAATGGACTGATTTCTTTTTTTTTTTTAATTTTTTATTTCAGCATATTATGGGGGTACAAATGTTTAGGTTACATATATTGTCTTTGCCCCGCCAGAGAGAGTGCTTCAAGCATGTCCATCCGCCAGACATGCACTGCATCCATTAGGTGTGTATATACCCACCTCCTCGTCCCCCCCCCACCTGCCTGACACTCGATAAATGTTACTGCTATATGTGCACTTAAGTCTTGATCAACTAATACCAATTTGATGGTTAGCATATGTGATGCTTGTTTTTACATTCTTGTGATGCTTCACTTAGTAGAATGGGCTCCAGCTCTATCCAGGATAACACAAGAGGTGCTAGATCGCCATTGTTTTTTGTGATTTCTGAGATCATGACCAGAGTTTTGGTTGTTTTAGGTGTGCATACCAATGGCAGACAGAGACATTTTCAACAAGGAATTTCTGGTCTCCAAAAAAAGCACATAGGAGACAATGGTATGAATTCATAAAGCTGAATGAAGAAAGAACTCTTTTTATTAATTAATTGTGCTAATTAATATTTACAAAGCATATAGGATGATGTTTTATCATTGTTTTGAGTATGCTCTTTAAATTTTTTTGTCAAATTATCTTTATTTTATAAACAAGTGATCAAGTAATACAAGTGTTACATGAAAGCCGAGGAAGATTTTGACCACTCATAGGGAACTTTAGGACATTCTATATCTGCTGCTGAGCCATGGCATAAACACTTGTAATGTACAGAAGTGACAATGTAAAATACATCATCCTTTCCAAATGTTTGCATTAAAATTTATATTCTATCCAACTCCAGGATGATGAAGCAATCTACAAACTAAAAAAAAATGCTGAAATAGAAAATTAATAATCAAAAGTAAATGGAATTCTCTAAATGACCCAGAATAAGAGACTACCAGGCCTAAAATAAGAAAAATATAATATTTGACTATATTGGATTTTTTTCCTCTGAATAACTTAAATTCTGTCAATCACCCAATATGTTTCTTTTTGTTTAACTCCCAAGGTTTAGATCTAATCATATAGTTTGCCATGATAATGTAGGCCTTCCTTGATTTCCTAATTCCCTTAGCCATACTTCCTTTACCCCCATCTGTATTTCGTAATTCACTAATACATGATCTCATTCTCCAGTTGTGTTCTCTTTTTACATATTGCCTCTCCACATAAACTGGGAAGAACTGTGTCTTATATTCTCTTTGTACCAGCATGATGCCTAACACAGTGCTAAGCATATAGCCTTGTTCAGAAGTTGTTCAGAGGTTAACAGTCTGTAAAATTTAGCTTATTGTTTTAATGTGCTTAGTTATCTGGTCTGTTGCATCAAAGCAGATTAGAAGCAGCAACTATGAGGAAATCTCTGAAAGCTGGTACAGGTGAGAATGGATCACATGGAAAAATCTAGCCAAAGCAGTAAAGCCAGTAGTCCCAAAATTGACTGGGGTCATTCAGTGAAGGAGGAATTAATTGAAAAATCTTAAATGTCTCTGAGAACGTAACTGAAAAGAGCAAAGTATCCATCTAGATTTCAAGTTCAGCATTATTTATTTAATATGTATCATGTGCCAGCAACTATGTCGAAATCGGAGTTTATAAGATTGACAGGGCATCTGGATCATCTGCTTTTGAGAACTCATTATCTGCTAGTGGAAAAGGACACATTATCTTGTTTTTTTTTTAAAATGGTGAATGCTGTGATAAATATAAGCACATTATAGAAGCATAGATAAAAGATACTTCTTTAACCCAGACTAAGCCAAAAAGGGTTTCCTGGTGTAGTAACTTTCCTGGATTACTTCAGTCATCAAGAAAATGTAGTCACTGTCAATCACTGTTTAATAAGGTATTATCATGACTAGAAATAAGTTAAAGAAAGGATTTTAGAATCAAAACATATCTAATATTGCTTCAGGATTTGGGTTGTTTGTTATAGGCATAACTTTGGGTATAAGTGGCAAGTTTTCAAACACAATGTGGACACTGAAAAGTAAGTTTTCAAATTGCAATACCACTATGTGTGACAAAGATCCATCATTCACAAAATGCAAACAATTACCAACAGGAAAAAAATTACAGCACAGAATCAGAGCAATTTATAAAAACTAATGCGAATTGCACCTAGTTATCAAGAAATTGTACCAAAGCTAAAGTGCAATTATATAATCTAGCTAGATATTGTTTAAGAAAAACACAAAACAGAGAATCTATCCTTCCAAGCGATTGATGAATCTCCCTTCAAGAATTATATTTATGCCTGTGATTAAATGTAAAAAAAATTTCTTCACTAAATTATAGTATGATCATCTCTTATAGCTGATATTCAGATTAAATTTATGTTTACAACCCAAATGATACTTATATCTTAATTGATGATTCCACATTTTCAACTAAAAGCCTGACAGTTCACCAATGGCCATCTTATTTCTTGAATCATCAACTATAAAGTATTCATAATTAGGATTCTTGCAATGATAAATGCACTCAAGCAAGCACAGCTCTAATCAATTCTTTTCTTAATGAGTTTTCAATAACAAAGTAGACCAAATTTCGGTTAGTCTACCGCAAAACTAGCTTGTACCAGTTGCCAAGGCCCGTGGACCATTTTTATAAATTCAGTTTTCTATTTGTAATTACACTTTAAAGACTGGCTGCAAACTGTATCCTCAAGATATAAACATTATATTTGCATTTTAAAAGTCTTTAAAACTTTCTATGTTTTCATGTGTACCCTGTCTCGTATGCTTAACTTTTTATCATGGCTAAGAACTACCATCCATGATACAAAAAGAAACCCCTTGTCAGAGTGCCATTGGAGTCCCTGCACAGATGCACATCACTCACTGATACTCAAGCTTATTCGCACCAAGATATCTTTGCAGGAAATTAGGTGACATTCAGGAAAAACACTGATATTCACTCAGGAAACTGAAGGTTACATTTAAAATGTTTTGATCCGCCTCAGATGGAAGATAACAGATTTTGAGAGACAGCTGAACATCATTCATTCATTCACTCAGCAGTTACTGATTATATACCTACTGTGCCAGGCTCCACTTTAAGTGCTGGGATGAAGGACCAAAGAAGATAGGCCCCTGGTCTCAGGAAACTTACATTCTATTGGAGGAGTCAACCAATACCTACACAAACATATCAGTAATTCCTGACAGTGACAAGTGCCATAAAGAAAACAAAATAGATAATGCGACTGGTGATTAGGGGCAGTAGGACAGCATCTCTCAGATTTTTGTCCCAAAACAAAAGTATGAGAAATAACGAGAAGGGGAAACCACTGGAAGACAAGGAAAAAAACAAAAACAAAAACAAGCATAGGATTCAAATGCAGTGACCATTCCAGGTTGACAAGTGTGAGGAGCAAACTGGAATCTTGCTGCGTACTGCAGAGACCTGGTTCCAGCATACAGAAGAGAAGAGCAAAGAGTCAAATGGGATTACTGACTTCATCCCTTATTATTTTCAGTATGTGGGAGAAATAGCCACTTTAAAACATTTGTTTAGGCCGGGCGCGGTGGCTCACGCCTGTAATCCTAGCACTCTGGGACGCCGAGGCGGGTGGATTGTTTGATCTCAGGAGTTCAAGACCAGCCTGAGCAAGAGCGAGACCTCATCTCTACTACAAAAAAAAAAAAAAAAAAGAAAGAAAGAAATTGGCTGGACAACTAAAATATATAGAAAAAATTAGCCGGGCATGGTGGCGCATGCCTGCAGTCCCAGCTACTCAGGAGGCTGAGGCAGCAGGATTGCTTGAGCCCAGGAGTTTGAGGTTGCTGTGAGCTAGGCTGACGCCACAGCACTCTACCCCAAACTAAAAGAGTTAGACTCTGTCTCAAAAAAAAAAAAAAAAAAAAATTTGTTTACTCACTACAAAACTGGGGTAATAATATCTAATTTCTAAGTTTGTGGTTAATATTAATTAATGTAAATAAAGCACTTGGTACATATTAGATGTTCAATAAATACCAGTTCCCTCCTCACAAGGGAAATAAGTTGAATTTATCTAATATGGATTAGAAAGAGATACCAGGTCCGATTATAACAATTCATTTCTTAACACAGCTGAGAGTGTCTCATTCAACCTTCCAGTAATTCCTCAGAAAAGGTTTTGTCATCTTTCCTTTATGGATGAGAAAACTGGAGCTCAAAGGGATCAAGTGACATTTGCAAGATGACTCTGCTTTGTCTGGAAGCTTGGACTTGGAGCCAGGTCTTCTAGCATCTCATTCCAAGACCTTTGGCTGCACTGCATTGCCTATGAATCACATCTCTATGTTAAATTAACACATCAGTAATGACTTTAGACAGTGGTAAGAGCTTTTCATAAAGTAGTGAAGAAAGGGGAAGTTGTAGAGTCACATGCGTCTATAGAGCACAATTCCTAGGTGCAATGGGTTGAAGCTAGATAAGCCCAGCACTGTGGTATGCCGTGTATTAGCCATGCAACTCTGAACAGATTTCTTTCAGAAATTCAGCTTCTCATCTGTTAATACTCATCTGTAGTTAATAAAAGTATTCACCACATCAAAATTGGCTAATGATTAAACAAAATAAAGCGTATAAAACACCTAGCACATTACTTGACATATATTCAGTGCCCAATAATTGGTAGCTATAATTATTAGAATGCTATTTCTCATTTTCTAAAAGATTTCATGAATTTGTAACTGTCAATTTTAAAAAAAAAATGTCTTTTCTGAATATCACCAAATCATAATTTATCATTTTTCACAGAAATACTACCTTCATGAAGGAGGTAAACATATCCAAGCTGAATAATGTGCCCTGATGCATTTTTTAAAAATCTGAATTACGATTTACTAGTCCACATGACATACAGAAGGAGCAAAGGCCACACAAGTTTGTAGATGACAGCTTACACACAGGAGAGAAACTCATGGCTTGCTATGCAGATGACTGACGTGTATAACTTGCCACTATCTGCTGGACGATGCTGGCCATGCAGCATCACAAGCGTAATGTAATACAGGCAGGACCACCCTATATTACTCATGGGGGACTTTACAATAGTTACAAATCTTATAACAGATGATTTTGTGATTACATGCAAGACTTTTTGGCAGAATAGGCCTCTGTGGCTGAGGGGTCTAACCTCAATTCCGAGCAGCCTCCAAAAATTACAAGAATCCTTTATCATTAAACAGACTCTATAACTTGTTGAGCATTTGACTAATCAATAACCATATCACCATTTACCTACATTTTAGGGCTTCCAGAGTCCTTTCATAGTCATAAATTAGATCACTATGATCCTCAAAACAACCCAATGAAGTGGCACCACAAGGAATAGAATTACTGCTTGATGGCACAGGAAGCAGAGACTCACAGAGACATTGGCCTTCGCTGCAAAGCTAGTAAGCAGCAGGGCCAGGACTTCATCTCCTGGGTCTCCACCACATCACGATACTTATTTCCATGTGACAGGTGGAAAATTCCACTTGCTATACAGAAAAGATAGGTTCTTACACTATATTGTATTAAAGTCACTCTTCATTAAACAACAAAAATATCCCACCTAGTTATGTATAGGTTGTGTCCTTGTTAATTTGAGAGTCTTAGGATCAGTTCTGGTCTGGTGAGCTATAAAGTTATATACTTTGAAAAAAGTACATATATACAGAAAATACATGTATACAATACACATATATATATACACACACACACATACATCTAACCACGTCTAAACGTGTGTATGTATCTATCTATCTACATTTATACTGTTATTAGCCCTTGGTGGTTAAATCATATTAAATTATCATGTTCCCAGTCCATGGACTATACATTATTTGTATACGAATAAATGGCTTTTTTCAAGGCCATCTGGTGATTTAATATCACTGATTAGGAAAGCTTCTTGATTATTAAAAATATCTGATATATATTATATATATCTAACAATATATATAAACATATATATATTTATGGAACATTTTAATTTATTAATTATGCTGTAGACATGAGTTTGGGAATCTTGTGTTATTCTTTAAAAAAATTGTCACTATAGCCAGAGGAGTGTTCCACAATATTACCCCACAAAATTGACTTTTTTCTCAAATAAATACTCTGGGAAGTATTGGCTTACTAATACAGAGCAAAGCATATATATTAATAAGAATAAATGTGAGAAACCTATGGAAATAAGTAGGGGAAATAAATATATGGAAATAAGTTAGCCATAGAAATGCATTCTTTCTGTTTTAAGACAAATACTAAAATTATGTAACCACTGACAATAAGCTCCTGGAGTAACAGATTGTGAATCTTAATTAAAAGGAAAAAAGAAAGTATTTTCCCAAAGTCCTCATAAAAGCAGCGTGTTATAGTTGACAATATTTGTATCAAATTAGCATTGGGGCCATGTGTCTAATTCAACTCAACATGCCATTTAAGTGGAAAAAGGAATGCAATGGATAATGATTTCACAGTCAAAGCTCAAAATATGTGCATTGACAGCCAACCAAAATATAAAAGCAGCTAAAATCCACACCAAATTTTGGTTATACCCACAGTACATTTAAAACCACTCACTATTACTGCGCAGAATCAGAAGTTTGTTCGGCATGATGTAAGTGACTTCCTAAGAGCTTATTTTCTTCACCTATTGATCCAACTAGCTATTGCCAAATCATGTGGCTTCTTTTCAAATGCTTTGTTCGTAGTCCTAGGGTCAAGAATACTAACCAATTTTTTTAGTGTTCACAGGGTTACACAGTTACAGACATACAGCAATATGTTCCACTGAGTCAACATCCTTCCTTTCTAATTTTTGTAAAGAGAATTAATGATGATTTACTTTAGGACAGTAGGGCTATATATAAGTGACCTTGGTTGCTTTAAAATTCTTTCAACCAGTGCTAATATTTTGTCTTAGCAAATGAAAATGGAAACATCTGAGTCTTTCCTCTTTCTACATTATTTTCACTCATAAAACCAATAAAATAATAGGAGGATATTAAAGGAAAAAATCAATCATTTATTCAAATATGCATAAAATTGCTTTAATGTCTAAGGCACTAAAATAAATATGGGGAAAAATATTTCAAAAGTCTATACAATTTTCTGGTTTGTAAAGTCAGTCTCTTTCTCTTTCCCATTCTTGCTCTCTCTCTCTCTCTGACCGGCTCACTATCTATCTAAAAGATACTTGTATATACATGTGTGCGTGCATACACACACACACACACACACACACACACACACACCCCAACACACGTACACCAGCTGAACAAATGACTTTTTGAGAGGCAATTTTAATCAAATGTTCTATCAGAATTTCATTTAAATTTCTTTCATAGACAGATGAAAAGGAGAGATGAAAGTGGGGGAGAGAATTCATTTAAGTCAATCAGAATTTCCTCTGTTTAATCTAATTCTGAGCCCTTGTGATGTTTCCTAAAGAAAAAAATTCAGGATGTGGAGGAGGAAAAACACTTTCTCCTGAGAAGCAAAAGAAAATCATATGAAAAATTAATTCTTACAATTTTTGAACAAAAGACAAAATGAAGTTTAAGTGTCTGGGGATTTCCAATCCTCTTTCCACTGTTAATTTTGAACCTAATTTTGAAAAGGGTTTTCTAAGACAAAACTTGACATATCTTTCCATCCCACGTCCCCACATCCTCAAGGCCAATTTGATTTAGGGATTATTCTAGTGTTTTAATTTGCTACCCATTTGAGGTCCTCTGTATCAAAAAGCAGGACCAAATTTTGCAAGATTTTTGAAGAGAGCAATTCAGGTCAATAAAAACTTTAGTAAACTGGACTTTTCAGGACTAGAATACACTGGTTGCTGTTTATAACTAAGGATTTGGAGATTTTGTACCTTTCAAACTTTCCTTCTTTTTCGTGTGAAACTTTTTCTATTATCTATTTAACATTTGCCTGCCTTTTCTTTTGATTCAAGGTTGTTTCTCTTAGCTCTCACCTATCTTCATCTGTTTGGGCTGCTACAACAAAATACACTAAACTGGGTGGCTTATAAACAACAAACAACAAAATGTATTTCTTACAGTTCTAGATGCTGCGAAGTCCAATATCAAGGTGATGGCAGATTTGGTGTGTGGGAATGGCTTGCTCTTATGGTTGACAGATGGTGTTTTCTCACTGAGTCCTCACTTGGAGGAGTAGGAAGGGACTTGGTAACTCCCCAGGGTCTCTTTTACAAGGGAACTAAGGCCAATCATGAGAGCCCTCATAATTTAATCATCTCCCAAAGACCCCATTTCCTAATACCATAGCCTTGGGGTTTAGGATTTCAATATATGCATGGGGGAGACACAAATATTTCAATCATTTTCTTTTCCCTCCTTATGTGTAGCTTATTGTCTCCCTAGGCAAAGAAACAAAACAGCCTCCGTTGGTAGAACTGCAGGTATCAGATCATACAAATGCAGAATAATTTCTTCACTTACAGGTAAAGTACAAGAGATTACATACAAAGACATTATAATTTATCTTTTGAATGTTTAAAACACATTTTTGCTTTCTTTCTGATCTTTCAACATATTTTAGTTTGAAGGGAAGACTAGCTGGATAGGGAAAGTTTTGCAACTATTAAATAAAAATACAAGCAACACTTATCCTCTAAATGGATCTGGGCAAAGAAACTTTAATGAGATTGAGTAACCACTGCTAGATTAAATATAATATTTAGTAAGTACAATATAATCTTTAATAATAAAAGACACACTGTTTACCCATAAGAGGGCTACCTTGGGCACATAAAACAAGGAATTCATCAAGACATTTGATTTCTTGGGGCACAGACCTTCAAAATGTTGGCCATAAGACCCTGTCTTCAAATAATATCAATGGACTCTATGAGATCAAATAATCTATGAAGTTAAGAGGGGGACCTACGCTGATGTAAGTATATTGTTTCTAGCGACACCAAATGATGAGGCTTTAAGGCTCAGAGTGATGGAGAAGAAACATGACATGAGCCCTGCTTGCTCCCTTTCTAGCGCTCACTCATTCGCACCCCACTCGGGTCTACAAAGGCAGACCTATATCCAAGAGAACCACCTGGAGCCTTCTGGCAATGCACAGTGCTCTTTGGCCTGGATCAGTGGCAGGGCTGGAACTAGAAATTAGATTTTCTCACTCCCAGTTCACTTATTCATCTACTACAAAACAACATGGTAATTTTGGAAACATTTACACTACTAGGTTATCATGATCTTTGAATAGTCATTGGCACTAATTATATGCCAGGTATCACCTTAGGCCTCACCTAACTATAATCACTGCCCTGTGGCATTATGGATTTTAGATGCCATCTCTCCTGGGTAATTGGTCAACAGATATAAGACCTCAAAAAAATGTGTTAAATGTAAGAAGAATTATTCAAATACAAAATATACAAGTAAGATGGATCAGATTAGTATCTATATTTGTCTCCTAATTTTCTGTCCAATGAAGAAGAGCTCAATATAATCACAGGAGGGGCACTATTGATTAAACACTACTGAAATGTTTCAACAGGAAACTACAGCAAAATATGCCAACCTAGAATGGTTGTTTTGATGGGCTATCTTTAAAGGTAAATCTAGATTTGCTTTTTAAGAGATAGTCAATCTTATATAAAATCAAACAATTTTTTCCCTGAAATTATTTGGCAAAATCAAGTTGGTACAGACTACTTTTATCACAAATACTCCCATATTTGAAAGCTAGTCCAATACAACTGATTTTAAAACATTGCAATCCAGATATTTCATTTTATTTTTAAATCAAATCTTCAAAAATTGTCATGATTTAATAAGGAAACACGACATATCAAAACATGGGATTAATATTTATCTTCTTTAGTTTCATAGATAATTTAGCTTTGTAAAGAACATCATTATGCCTTCATAACAAATGAAATAAATGCTCTTTACAAATTTAGTGCACACAAGTAGTCTATAATTTTGTATGAAACTTACAATCCCTTAAGAAATGGCATGCAAATTTGATACTGTCAAATTTGAAAACAAAAGATCTTTAAAGTCCAAACTTTACTTTTCAGAAGAGAACATGATGGTGTATTGAGGTTGTATAGTCTAATCCTCTTCTCTCATTTGCACTGGTGTCAATATTCCTGAACAGCTTTTAGCCCAAACCCAGAGAATACAGGCTTACACACAATATACAAATAGAATAAAATCCAGGTAGTCAGCAGAATGCCCCAAAATGAGATACCCTAACTTCTCTCAAATTGCTTTGTACAAGTTTCATTATCCAGACTTCTTTTTGGCACAGCAAGGTTATTGCTAACTCGTTACTATCTTTCTACCAGCACATGTTGTCAAAACCAATTAAAGTACCAAACTCAAAGTATAGGTATGCTTGCTTCAAAAAAATTTTAAGAAAGAAAGAAACCTAACTGGCTAGAATTCTCCCACAATCTGACTCACAGCTTATAAACAGAACTGATTCATTAGCTTTTCTGCAAATACACTACAAAGCAAAAATTTCAAAAAGGAAAAAAAAAAACAATTTTTTGGATTGCTAGACTGGTTCAGATAATACTTTGTTTCAAAAGAGAAGAGAAAAGTGCACACTGGTAATTGGAACTCAAAGACCACATCCCATGTCACTCAATGCAGGTTTCTTGACTGGCATCACAAGGAGTACTGCAGTATAATTATTTTTAATTGCGAATTCACGTACCTAAAGAAAAGAATATATAAGGTTCCCAGAGGTACTGTTCTACAGCAGGAGGTTAATACATCAATGCAGGCCTCAGCAAATGGGGGCTTTTGTCAATATGTCACTTGCTCATCACCCACAACAAAACAACACCACTTAGAATTTATATAGGCCTTTCATTTGCAAAATGCTTTACAATAATTAATCCTCAGAATACTCATTTGTGGGGAGAATGAGCAATTGATTATAAAACTGAGGATTTCAAGTCATAAATGGTTTGGATAAGAGCAAAAAGAAATCCCTGTTTGGAGACTGAAACAGAATCTCAAGCATCCTCAAAATTAGCAGTATTAATTTTGATATGGTTCACGTGTGTAATATTTTTTAGGCATTGATAGCAGAATCATACTGGGTCTTTTTGTGGTCCCTGTATTTTTCAAAAGCTCACTTCTATAATTCAGTGAGTGTTAAATTTTTAAGAGACACAGATTTTTCTATACATTCTCAAAAATGGTAGAATCCCTATATTTCTGGATAAATATTCTTTGTCACTGAGAAGACATTGGTAACTCTTACTAAAATATTAGGCCGTTAGTATGTGGTGGCAGGCACAAAGTCACCACTATATATCCAATATTGAACACAGTGTATGACACACAGTGGCTAGTAATCATTCCACAGATCTTTACTGAATAAAATACTAATAGGCTGAATGAGGTGCCTCACGCCTGTAATCCCACGACTTTGGGAGACGGAGGCAGGAGGATTGCTTGAGGCCAGGAGATCAAGACCAGCTTGGCCAATATAGTGAGACCTTTTCTGTACAAGAAAAATGAAAAATCAGCCAGGCATGGTGGCATGCACCTGCTGTTCCAGTTACTTAGAAAGTTGAGCTGGGAGGATCCCTTGAGCTCAGGAGTTGAGGCTGCAGTGAGCTATGATTGTATCACTGTCCAGTCTGGGTGAGACGGTGAGACCCTCTTTCTAAAAAAAGAAAAAAAAAAAAAAGAACTAATGTTCTCTCAGCTTCATTCACTCATTCATTCATTCCTTCAATCAATTATTATTTGTTGAGCTCTAAAATATATTGCAAATATATCTGTCCCTTGTTCTCATAAAATTTATAATTAACTAGAAACAGGTCAATGAAAAATGAAGATGATTAAAGACAACAATAGAGGTGACAGCCAGAGCACAAAAGAAGGAACAAATATTTGTATTTGGCAAAGGTTCAAAACAATGCTTCACAAAAGATGTAGTTTTCCTTGGATTTTGCCTGGTTTTGACAGGTGGAAGGAATTGGGGAGGATATTGTAGATTGAGGGAAGGCCAAGATGTAGAAATAATTTTCCTGCTCCCACCAATTTGTTGAAATTTGTAACTGTCACTGTTGACTACACCCTGCAAATTCAAACTCGATTTGTGCTGCTGAGAAATTCTGGATAAGAATGGCCTGTGATTACCATACAAATTGGTTGTATGTAAATGTGTGCTTCCATAGTGTTTAAGGAGATAGCTTATTCTTTCATATATTTTGGATACTCCTAAGATTGTTTCCTCTCCTAATTTATATTGTATTTTTTAAAAAGGGAGAACTTAAGTATCTTTTGAATAGAAGGCTCAAAGACTTACATGGCGTAGTATACCACAATTACTCATATGGAAACATAAGTCTACAGGAGCTTCTCAAATACACATTGCACGCTTAATTTTATTCAAGGCATTATGCAGGATATGGTGTAGTTCCTAAGATGTCTTAAGAGTGCTGACACACTAAAAATGCTCAATAAATTCTTGTTAAATTAAATATTCTCTGATGAGTTTGTAGTTTGAAGGAAGTAAGGATGCTTCCGGACTATGAGGAGGAGGACTAGATCGTCACATGAAGTTTTAGGGAGTGCCCATCGTGCAACGTGCAAGGCACGAAGCACCAAGCCAGGATTCGAACTCAATCTTCCAGCTCCAAGACTAAGATTCTTTCCAGATACCTCAATTCTTTTGGGCATCTCCTCATTAGAAGGACTTAATTTCAGGACTGGAATCACAAAGCTGCCTAAGGTGTTTATGTTCTTTATTTTTCTTCCATGCACTCATTGCTCCACCTGTCCCACTGGGGCTTATTTCCTCTTCAGTTTGTGTTCATCTCCCACAAAAGCCAATGGAAACTCCAGCAAAACCTAGGGGGAGTACAGGCAATCCCTCTGCCACCTTGGGGCATGCTCAGGAAGACACTGGTATCGTTGCTAATAGCACATGCAGGTTGGGTGCCCTGGGTTGGAAAATCTTACCTACCCGATCACAGAGCAGCCCTCCTCCCAGTGCCAGTCACCAGTAATACTTATTAAATTATAATGATCCACTGTGAATGTCAATAAATACTGGTGTAACTGACTTTAAAACCAATGTAGATATTTGTTGGAACGTATCTCTCACTGAAGCTGATTTTTAAAGGCTGTGTAAAATTTAACAGTAAAGTTGTTTGGAAGGGACCTTACCGTTTACCTTGATCTTTAGCTAAAAACACATACAGCCCAACATCACAATCCTGGACAATCAATCTATTACCTTTCAATTGCCTGGGGCCAGAACATGGGGATGGCATGGTAGGATCCAATTTTGGTCAAACCAGTTGTTTCCCAGGGGCAGTCAGGAGAAGTGAAAGTCGAGAGTCGCAGATAAATACATTTCAGTATAATTAATTTTCTTTGTAATCTCATGCACTTTCTATTTTATGTATTAAAAATTATTAATCTGAAAAGGGAATCCACAGGCTTCACAAGAGTGCCAAAGTGATGCATGACATAAAAAGGTTAAGAATCCCTAAATGTTGTCCGGAAATCAGTTCATGTAAGAGCATGCCAAATGCATTGGGCCAAAAAGAGGAAAGAAGTCACTATTCATGAGAAAAATAACTGAGGTATTGGAAGTCTAAAGAAACATGAATCTAAAATTTTGCTGTGAAAAAATGGACGATAGAAAGGATTTTACGATGTCAGGAAGGGGATAGATAAGGACCAGACAAAGATAAATTAATCACTGGGCATGGAGTCCAATCATTCCAGGACAAGCCTCAGTGAAGACACGAATGCTCTCTTTACTTTGCTCGTAGTGTTTTAAAAGAACAGAGTTCCACTAAATAGTTGATTGGCAAATATAGACAACAGCTAGTAATTATTGCTTAATTAATTAATCAATTCATCTATTAAGTAAAAATTTACTGGGCATCTATTAAGTGTCATGTACCACATGCTAGGCAATGGATATCCAATGGTGTAACGCAGGGCAAATGGTCTCTGACTTTGTGGAACTTAAGTCTACTTGGAGAAATAGGTATTAATTAAATGAATAAGAATACAAAAAATTAAAGATTAAAAATTATGAAAAACACTATGGAGGAAAGGAGTCCTGTGGCAACTAAGGCATGTGTAGGCTGGTAGTTGGTGAAACTGAAGCTTTCACCTATAAGACGAGCAAGAATGGGCCAGCCAGAGAGGAGGGAGGAGTGGTCCAGGTAAGGGCATAAGCATGTACAAACAGAAAGGCTAGTGCTGCTTAATATCATGAATAACTGTACTTTCAACCCACTGGAGAAATTGGGTAGATTTTCCACCTTGAGAAGAGGAAAGTAGAATAGGGAGTAGAAAACAGGTAAGGACAGGGTCAGCAAAGAAACAAGAATGAAGAAGGCTTTTGCTTTCTAATCCTTTGGAGGCAGAGCAATCTCTTTTTTCATTTACTCTCCAAATCAGAACTATCTTTTCACTTTTATACCCTTTGTAGTGAAGAGAATGTGAGAATGTGATGAAGAGAGTAAGAGAAACCCTATTTTATTTAAATATTACTGAGAGTCCAAAATGTACAACTAAGAAATTGCTGGGGAGAATGGAAAAGTAAGCACAACGCAGAACAATTGAGCGAGAGGGAGAAAAACAATCTAACAGAATGTCCACGAGGGGCTGCAGCAGAGCTCAGCCAGCAGCCCTCTGGGCGGCCCTAGGCAGATCACGCATCCTCTGGGAGCCTTCTTTCCACATCTGTCAAAGAGCTTGTAGGCTGACTGACTTTCTGAAGTTCCTTCCAGATTAAACAGACTGTGCTCCATTTTCCAGATTCTGTAATTAGAAAATGCTCAAATACCTCCAAGTGTTGTGTATACTTGGAGGCAGTTTATATATTTCAGGGGCCAGAGATATAATTATGGTTTTGTTGTTGTTGGGTTTTTTTTTTCTTTTTAAACCAAGTTTTTGAGACTCCCGAACCCAAATTGGGCTGTTTGGAGATTAAGGCGGATGACATATCATAGTATGCACTTTGCTAACTCACTAAACGTCTTGGGGCTGAGGTTGGGAGTTTAAGGAGAGGTGTCCCCTAGGGCCAGGCACATGGCACTAGGTATTAGCAAATCAAAAGTGCATAAAATAGAGTCCTCGAACCTTAGACATTCAACAGCTTAGTAATGAAAATGGCCATGCAGAAAATAGTGACCATAAAGGTAGTTTACCAGCATAAGTCCCCAAATATGAATATAAATGAAGTATTCTGAGGACACTATGATGATCCAAATAAGCGCTGGTGGTTGGGGTGCGTGTGCAAAGTTTTGTATCAAGTCCTACATTTGAGCCTGATCATAAGGAGTGAAGAAAAGTCAGCCAAACAAGGTGAAGAACATTCCAGGCAGACAGATAATGATATGTAAAGGGAAGAAGGGAAAGAATGAACATAATGCTTTTCCTTCTCCAGCATCTATTTCAGTCACATTGCAGATAAACAGGATTTTAAACATGGGAAGCCATCCAAATGGAACAATCCTCATTCTTTCATCAAAATCTTAAAGGGAATATTTTAAAGTCTCTTTTGTAATTGCCAGGAAGATGATGTGTGCCCAGAGTCCTTATTTAGAAGAAATATTCCTTATTTCTCTTAATCAAATACTGTATCACTTTCCCACTAGAGCTGGACCCAAATTTTGCATTTCAGATGTTAATTGGAATTTACTTATTCCTTTGCAAGGTGCGTCAAAATAGTCTGTCAGCAATTAAGCAAACTCAAGTAAGGAAAAAAAGATAAAAATGGGCTTTACAAAAAGCAATGAAATGCATCAAAATCAGGAATTTTGTCAGCCTAGTCGACAATAACATCGACTTGAAGGATGTCCTTGCCAGGTTAGGACGTGTTCCTTTTCTAGCTACTGTCAACCTGGGCTCAGCTCCACTCAGCAATGTCTGCTTGGTTGGCAGCTTCTGAGAGATGGCAACTCCTCCTAGCAACAGATGGAGCCAATCAAAAGCCAGCAGCAGTGATCCTTGCTGTTAAGCGCAGTGACATCTCATTTATCTGGCATCTCCAGTGAAGACGGTATAGTGCATAAGATAATGACTAAGAGACTGAAATTTACATTCTCAAGCACCAGAAAATATTCAATTTTAGCCAATGTGACTGGAAAATTGCCTAAAATCAGACATGTCTGTGTGTGTTTAAGCTATGAGCAGGTATCAGAGTGTGATGGATTGGACTTAGGTTTTAGAATAAAGAGATCTGAAGTTGACTGTTAGTTTTATCACTTACTATCCACGTGTTCTTAGGCATGATAGTTTTCCTAAGTCTTAGTTTTATTCATCTTTTAAATGAAATAAATACATTACCTGACCCAATATATCTCACAGGGGTGTTGTGTTAATCATAAAATGCAGCAGATATCAAAGCCTTTGGAAAATGCCAAGCACCACATAAATAAATATTAACTGACATTTTCTTATTATTAGAGAAACAGCATTTCACATAATTAATAGCCTTAGCTCTCATTTGGGTCATCTTGGGTAAGTCACTTCTCTTTATTTCCTCACCTGTCCAAGTAAGATAATACCAGGACATGATTTAAGGGAGTTGCTGTGAAGACTGAATCAATAAACTTATAAAATTCAGATATGTAGTAAGCACTCAAAAATGTTAACTAACATAATTGTTATCATTCCATCATTTAATGCTATGGGAACTTGAAAGGTTGTTAAATTGGATAGAGCTATTATTTCTACTAAATGGCCCCAAAGCAATGAGTTGGAGAACCAGAAATACACACATCTAAGGCATCTGGCATAAAACTCTCTCAGCCCCCCACAGCTTTTTAACATATTCATGCATGCTAGAGAGTCTTCCCAAGCTTTCTTCTTTCCCTGTTGGGCACCAAGCACTAACTTTGCTTTCACTGTCTCCTCCCCATATGACCTCTCCATTCCCTGATATTACCCACCTCCTGCTCTACACATAAAAAGAAATTTGGGATAGCCCATAGTATGTTTGATTAAGTAGTCCTGCCAAGTACATAGCTCCTCATAGGTTTTTTTAAACAGATTATCTACTTTTTATCTTATTACCAATTTGCTCTCCTGCATGGGAGGGAGAGAACAGAAGATTTTTATTAAGAGACCTAGAATAGTTGGTGTCTCATTTCTTAATATCATTTATTCATGGTAATTTCTAATGCTAAAAAAGCTATAGTCCCACCATTTAGGGAGGGCAAAAAGGGAGGATAGTTTGTGGCCAGGAATTTGAGATCAGCCTGGGCAACATAGCAAGACCCCATGTCTACAGAAAATAAAAGAAATAGCCAGGCGTGGTGAGGCACAACTGTAGCCCTAGCTACTCAGGAGGCTGAGGTGGAAGGATTACTTGAGCTCCAGAGTTTGAGATCACAGTGAGCTGTGATTGTGCCACTGTCCTCCAGCCTAAGCAACAGAGCAAGACTTCATCTCTTAAAAAAAAAAAACTATGATATACATTATCACATATGCCATACTTTACATGATATAATAGAATCTGTTATACAACTTAGAACAGGTTACGATGGCCAGTGTTTTCCTGGACCCAAATCAGCAGGACTTACTGACATGAATTACATTTCTAGGCCAAAATTTAAAATACACTTTCCTTCCACAAAGCTTATTCCATACTCAGAACTTAAGTGGACCCCACTCTGGACGTCTTAATTTTTGTACTGTCTACCTACCTTGCTGGACTATATTCTCCTTTGAGAGAAGTTTTATATCATTTTTTGTATCACACACATCCAAAGTATCTAGCTCATTTTGTACATAGCATTAATACATGTTTAATGAGTGTCTACTAAATAAATATTACCAAAAACAAAAAGTAAGGGATGGAGGGAAGGAAGGAAGTTTGTAGGAATGAAGGAAAAACAGGAGAGATAGAGAAAAGAAGAGAGGAAGGAGGAAAGGCAGGATGAAAATCGAAGAAAGAAGATGGAAAAGATATAGATGGGTGAGATCGCAAGGATGCTTGAATACTTTAAATAAAATCCCCAGACCACCTTTCAGACAGGGTATAACATTGTTTCCTATTGCCACTCTTATATACAATCTCTTAATCTGCAGGATGACAGGCACCACCACAGGGTCTCAAAGAAAAATGGAATTTTACTGGGCTTTTCACACAAACTCAAAAAAGATAAACCTACAAAACAAATTTTCAAGCAGAGGTATAATTCCATTGTTTGCGTTTTTACTTTTTCCCCCGAAATACAGGTTGACTTCCCCCTCCACGTCCAGCCAGACTCTACACGGCAGTCTGTGATAGTCCGCAGCTCGGACATCTCCAAACCATTGATGTCGCTCTTCCAGACACATACCCTAGACAATAATCTGGCCACAAGTGAAAAATAAACAAATAAAGTCCTAAATTGAAATCCTATACTTCAGGCGATGGAACCTTTCTTTTTAAAATAAAGGAGAGAAAAAAGGCTTAGGTGTAAAATGGGAAAATCTTAACGATAAATGAGGTGAAAAGACTCCTAGATCTAGAGTTGAGCAGTCTAGTCTTTACATATGACATTGATATTAGTGACCACTATTATTTTTGAGTAACTTACCACATTTCTAATAATTGCATCAGTCTGATAAATCTCCCCGGGGTTTTTATGCAGATCCAATGTCATTACAAACATGAAAATTCCTTGAACATAAATGAAAATAATGCACACAAAAACACACAGTCAGAAACATTTTTTGGTTGCATATATTTGTTTATATGATCTCAATTATATGTTAGGAAAACATAAATTGGAAATTCCTGCACAAATCTACCTATTACAGAAGCCCTAATCCACTGATCTCCACCACTTCCATCAGGTATATATGAAATCATGCTTCAATCTCCAGCTCAGATGAGTTGGAGGTTATGATTCTTCAATGATGGAATACTCTGAGAACACAAAAAAGGACATCATTTTTCTAAGAGGCATCATAATGACCACCAAAAAATTGACCAAGGAAATATCCTCTGTGTAAACGTAGAATGAGATGTTTTTGAAAAGGGCCTTTGGCGGATATGTGGAGGAAGAATTAGATACAGATTGAGGCTCTCAGGAGGCTTCAGTGAGAAGTGGGGCAAGTGAGAATACAAAGTAGGGATTTGCATTGGGAAACAAAGATAGGGAACAACTCTGCTGAAAGAAGGTTAGGACCAGCATAGGGGAAAAGAATTATCAGAGGTGAAATACAAATCTAAGAAGGGCTTAAAAAGTCTGTGTCAATTAGGGATGATCTTTTACAACAGCATGAAATTCCCTTCAGACTTACCGAAATGACTACGAAATGAAAGTTAAAGGCGTATACAATGAGAACACCACCCTAGTTGCCCAACCTTATAGTTGTTCTTAGCATGGATTCAATTTATCATGGATCCATTTCAAGCCATCCTTTAAAACATAATGAAGACTAAGGCCATTATTGGGCCAACATAAAGTCAAAAAAAAATACATTTCTGGTACATTATTATGTACCAGAAAATCAGGTAACTAGCATTGGAGACCACCAGAGTGCTCACAAAACTGTTATATTCAGAGGAAAAATTAGTCAATTTCTTAAACTAAAGCAACCTCAGAAAATTTTTTTAACATATTTCTAAGGGGCAAATGAATGAATTGCAATTCTCCAGCCCTGTGTTGTTGATCAATATATACTGACCATAAATGGTTTTCTGGTGGCCCCAGGAAGTCAAGAAAGGTTAGTCAGTAAGAGCTAACCCAGAGCAGAAACTAATACCACATTTTAAAAGAAGTATGTATAAATAAGAGTGAGCTCAGGATGATGAAAGGATTTTAAAAGTCTAGGCTCTAGATTTCAAGTTTCTAATCCAAAAAAACAGTAGGAGTTGAAGCAAATAATTTATAAGTTTTCTTTCATTTCTAAAATTTAATGATTCTATTGTTTACTTGTTCACTTATTTATTAAAAAATATTTATTTCCTTAAAATAAGAAAAGTACTTGGGAAAGATTGGATTTAGTTAATACTGTCATGTAAACTATGATTACACATCACATAGTATTTAAACATATTCGACAAATTGTTAAAAATGTGTTATGTGAGAAATAATAATTTTTGCAAACCCTTTTAAAGTTTTTACATGCGTTAGGCATCATTTCACATGATGGAAGGTAAATATATAGAGAGAAGTGGATATGGATAATAATCAAGATAGCAATAGACTGGAGATAGAGATTGAAAATTCATTTACTCTTCACAACAGCCAATAGCTTTAGAATACTAGCCATGTGCCACGTACATGGTAAGTAAATATCATATTTCTCTGTGCCTCCAGATTGTAGAAGTTAGGATCAAAAAGGACACAATAAAGAGAAGATGATTCTAACAAAATAAAGCCCCAAATATTAGAGATGTTTCAGCAAAGATTGGATTCTAATTTTAGTGAATATGAATAAAGAGGCACTGATTGAGTCTGGTTACCTCTACTGTCACTTTTGTTAATGGAATGTAAATAAAAATGAAGCCAGAGTGGGCTGGATAGCCATGGTGCTAGATAGCAGAGACAAAACTGGTAGATTAGGAAGATCTCTGAATACTACAAGCAGAATTTAAAAAACAAAACAAAACAAACAAAAAACAGCTGATTGTTGTCAGGGAAGCACGTGGGCTGGGCTTTAAGAGTTTGCCAAGAAGCTGATTTGCAGAGATAGGAACAGGGACTCCAGTGAAGTGGCCAAATAAATGACAGTACTCAAAGAGTTCTATTTACTGCTACACAAGATGAAACATGCCTCTTCGGGGAATGGTTTTTCTGAAACTCGATTTTCCATTTGGGACGACTGGACCAGTCTCTCAAAAGAGTTTGGAACATGGCCAATTACTTGCCTCTACATTTTTCATCTGAGACTTAGGCTGTACAACTCCATTTTAACTTTTCACACAGTTCATCTTAGACAGTGGGTCTTTTGCTTGTGTGTCTTCATTTCGTGGAGAATAAGAAACCAAAAATATAGCCTATTTGTAAATACAAATTTGAGAATAAGGACCAGGAAACAGACTTAAGAAGTCTTAAGAAATGCATTTTTACTATAATCATCTACTGCTCCAGACTACATACTTTTATTTCAGATTACAACAATAATGTCAATAATTACTGGAATGATGAATTAGCAGAAACCATTAAAAACTTCTTTTAAGAATAAAAGCTACACCCAGACAATATCCACATTAAGAATCAGGCATTAAAACAACATATATGTAAACCTTGAAATAAAATCCAGAAACCAATTTGCAATTGTCCCAATCACATAATACCTCAGATATTACTAGAGCACTCAACACTAATATAATATTAACCAAGTTGGAGGGTAAGTGACATTGGCAGATTTAATGGTAAAACAAATAACTTAAAATATCAAAGAAAATTTCAAACCAAATGAGGTCTTTTAAACTACTAAACCTATAGCAACTCATTTTACTTGATGAAATATGGGGGTAAAGTTGCAGATAAATCATTTTAAGAAATCAAATTATGTGAATTTTAAACATTCTGGCATTATACGACATAAATTGCCTTAGAATGGACATTGGACAATAAGTTCAAGGTCTTTGCCTACTTCATAAGGGCAGGAAGCAAATGAAATAATAGATGCGAACATGTTTTGTAAACCAAAAAATACAATGTAAACGTTATATTTCATTTACAGAAATATTACATGTTTTTTGTAAGTTAAAGAATCACTCAATTTATCATGTAGGAACAGCCCCATTTCTGGCTGTTAGATCATTTAAATGCAAAGGTATAAACATAAATATGTCTCAAATAGATTATAAAAAATAATATGTAGACAGCACAAAAGAGAAGAGAACAAAAAGAAGAGCATGATATAGCCACTAACGGGAAAGAAAGGCTGCCTCTACACCACACAGGGAAAAGCCAAACCAGAAACCATAGCTTGTGTCACTCTTATTAAAATTAAAGTCCCAAATATTCAATCTGATGTAGTTTCACAAGTGGCTACAGTCAAGACACATAGCTTTTCCACATGTCTGAAGAAAAATGGAAGCTAAAGAAATTATGGTACCGGACAACTCAGTTATCTCTGTGGAGGTATTATTGGGTGGGTGATGGGAGGGGGAGTTGGCAGGAAACCGGTAAAATGAGATTAGAGGATAAATCAGGCTTTGCCTTCAAGATGCTGACAGTTCAATGTGGACACAAATATACAAGATAGAAAAAAGAGCTCGGAAAGAGGTATATGCAAACAGCTATGGAAGGATAAGGAAAGGCAGAAGTGGTTTCTTTAGTTTCAGCAGGGAATACGGAGAAGATTTCAGGGTGGAGGTGTGCTGGGGCTTAAAGGAGGAATAGGATATTGATAAGTAAAGATGACAGAGGAAGACATTATCACTGAGCGCATGGAGAGGTGAAATACATGAAAGGACTCAAATGGAAAGGAAAACATGTCAGAAAAGGAGAATGGAGATGAAGCCAGAGAGTTATGCTGGGATCAAACCGTTAAGGGGCTTTGAAAGCTAGCCACAGAATTTCAGATTTAATATTGTGAGTTCATAGAATTCACTCAAGGTTTCAGAGGCAGAAAGTGGCTGGTTTACCATTAAGGTGGTGGAACACAAAATAGGAAGGGCAACAATATAAGGCACCCTTCCAGGCTGGATTTGGAAGAAAGGAGAGAACGGAGAACGGAGGCAATGAAGCAATTTAAGAGAAAGGATGAACAGACTAAAAGCGTTACTATGTTTTCACTTAAAATAAGTAAATAAGAAATTTTTCACGTGCTACACTAAGACATTTTGTATTTTGCCAAGTGTTTTGACATTTATAGGAAGTAGGAAGGAAGGACTGTATTTATTGGGTGTTCATTATTGATCTGTGTGTATTACCCATTATTTTATCTTTCTAAATCCTTCTAACAAGCTTATAAAGCAGATATAATGTATCCAATTTAAAAATGATAAAGAGAAACTCAGAGAAATTAAGTAAATCACCCAAACTCAACCAAGAGCAGAAATGAAATTACAATCCAAGTATTACTGCCTCTAAACACTGTTTTTCACACTACACCAAGCTGTTGGACCACAGCATGAAAAGCCTTCTGGGTGGTGTGGCCCTATAGACCTTGAGGTGTCATGCAGAGACTGAATGGCTCTCGAGAGGGAACCAATCATCAACTGCTATTTTAGTCTAAATTATACTGAAAGTCTTTTACTCATAATAAAACATTACAGTTCTCAGTATTTGTTTTAGAGCATTTCTTTTTTTTCCTTTTTTTTTAAAGGCGTGAGTTAAACTAGACAAGCTTAACTAAATACAGAATATTTAAAATGGTAAATTTTTTAAGAATGAAACCTCGTCCAATTCACAGAGAGTAATATTGATTAACCCACCCACTGGCCTTGAGTAACAGACATAAATAAGAATGCTGTAATGAACACAAAGGAGCGATGATAAAATAATTGTCACAGTGCCATAGTATAAAACCTGAATTAATAGCCACGCTTCATGAAACAGGCTTCTATTATGAGTTTACTTGTGCGTATTGTGTCTAATGATGAAGAAGGTGAAGCAAACTAAACTGAGAGCAGAAGACACATATTGTCCCTCAACCGTATGCTATTTTGGTGTCTTAGGGATGAACTTCAAGTGATTCTATCATAATATGTAAAAACTAAATATAAATATTTAATTATACAGAGTATGTTTTCATGTATCTTCTATAAATATTCAAATTGGCTTCAAAACTTCATTTAAAGCCTGTTTAAAATATTTATATTTAAAAACCATTTGAAATTTCCAAATGCGTATTAGGAAGTAATATACTCGATGCAAAGCACTAAAATGTGCATTACCAAATAGATACATACATTTCTATATCTGTTTTTTATTAAGTAGATCCAAGGTGCCATTTAAAGATATGAAATATTATAAAATATCTCTCAATACATTTTTAATTGAGAGAAAGCATGCATATACATAAATTTTTAAAGAACTGACAATAAAAATTAAGAAACCCAAGCTCAGTAAGTAAAGTTAAATGTCAGTCCTAAGAAATATTAATCCTATTAGAAAAACTCTTCTCTCATAGCTAGTATTTTGTGGTCAAAATCACTAGTGTTTACAGTTGTAAGACACAGTTTCACAATGAGAACATGGATTCTACTGTTTCCACTACTTTTTCCAATTTTTTGCTCCAACACTAGAGTGTTAAAATTTTGTCTCACCTTTCCAACGGCGAGGAAATTCACATCTTTGTGTTACTTTAAGCAAATAAAAAATGCAATTCAATTAATATATATTGAACACATGAAGAAAAATGATTTTATTTACTTTTTAATCTATTAAAGCATGATTAAATTGATATTTTAAATAAAATTAGCTTTTTAAATAACAGCACTTTGGAGATATAATTCCTATACTATACAGTTCACCCATTCGAATGTACAATTCAGTGGTGTTTGATATATGCACAGAGCTATGAAACCATCACCTTAATTAATTCTAGAGCATTTATATCACCCTAAAAAGCAACCCACCCCATTTAGCCATGAACCCCTCCCTTTCCTCCCATCCCCATTCAGCACTGTATAACCAATTAATCTACTTTTTGTCTCAATAGTTACTTATTCTGGACATTCATATAAACGAAATGGTAAAACATATCTTTTGTGATTGGCTTCTTTTCATAGTTCATCCATGTTGTAGCATGCATTAGTACTCCACTCCTTTTTATTGTCAAATAATATTCCATTGTATGAATATACCTAATCTTATTTATCCATTCATCAGTTGATGAGCATTTGAGTTCTTTCAACTTTTTGGCTATTATGAATAACACTGCTATGAATATTCATATAAAAGAGTTTTTGTGTAGACATACTTTGTCATTTTTCTTAGGTATAAATCTAGCAGTGGAACTGCTGGGTCATATGATATTTCTATGTTTACTCTTTTGAAAAACCACCAAACTGTATTTCAAAATGCCTACTCCATTTTACATTCTCACTAGCAGCACATAAGGGTTCTAATTTCTCACCTGCATATATTGTCATCTGTCTTTTTTAATATCACCATTGCGGTGGGTGGGATTTTGTGATTTTAATTTGCATTTCCTTGATGGCTAATGGTGTTGAGTGTCTTTTCATGTGGCTATTGACTATATACAATATATGTGTGTGTGCATATATGAAATATATCTATTCAGATCCTTTGCACATTTTTGTGTTATTTGTCTTTTTATTATTGAGCTGTAAGAGTTCTTTTTTTTTTTTTTTTTTTTGAGACAGAGTCTCACTCTCTTGCCTGGGGTGAGTGCCGTGGCATCAGCCTAGCTCACAGCAACCTCAAACTCCTGGGCTCCAGCAATCCTACTGTCTCAGCCTCCCAAGTAGCTGGGACT
>CAUYSK010121795.1:0-25569 GCA_963575035.1 Avahi laniger | reverse complement strand
GCCTTCACCAGTATATAAGCCTGTGCTTGTCTTGCTTCGGCGTCTTCGCCATTTGTATTTCCTATAGTCTGCCCCATTAAAACGCTGTTGGAAGAACTCCGAGTGTTGCGTCCTTCTTGCTGGTCAGGACGGCGTGACACTTAACTTAATTAAAGAATATAAGAGAAGTTGTAAGTAGAGAGTTATACCATGCTCATAAATGTAAAAACAACAAATAGATCTATAAATGCAATATAATATCAATAAAAATCTCACAAAGGTTATGTGTGGAAATTCACAGGCCAGTCAGTCCTTATATTCATATGGAAGAGAAAAGGCTAAGTTTGTCAAAATAATTTTAAAGAAGAAAAAGGACAGATGTCAAAATCTACCAGGTGTTAGAATATTTTAAAACTAACTGATCTTAGATTGGCCCAGAGACATGAGTTGTGGTTTTATATTCCATTGTTGTGTTAAAGAAATAGTAGGGGGATGGGAAATAGGAAAGGAGCCAAGCTGATGACAAAAGATATGTAAGCTCCCCTACAGCTTCTCACCCCCTTTTAATCGCAGTGGCCCTGATCCTTAAACAGAGTGACCCTGACTGTTAAATAAAGGCAAAAACTGCTTTCAAAAAGAAGGAGTTTCATCACAGGAGCCTGGCCTGAGGATAAGCATTCTGAGTAGCTGCAGTGAAGTTTCAATCAGCCACCTGGCATTTGCTAATCATCTGATATGTGCTAAAAACAAAGGAATCAGCAGATGAAAAGTGTAAGCATATAGTCCTGGGTCTTAAATAGTGTGTGACAAAGTTGAGAGGCAGTTTTTCATATCATACATGAAATAACTAAAGAACTTACTTACAAAGCACCATATCAGTAAGTATAATAATGTATTAATACAAATATAAATGCAAAGGCTGAGAGTTGCAAGTAGAGGGGTAAACCTAGGCAGATGTGCTCAGGGAGACCTTATGAAGTGGGTTTGGGAAGTGCATGCCTATAGAGCAAGTCGTTGCTGCTGGCAGTGCTGTGGCTCATCTGCTACTGGTCTCCCGTGACTCAGGCATACAGCAGGGCAGCACCAGCAACATCACTGTGCAGTGTTCATTGCGTTTAAATTCCATCAAATTATGACCGGCCTATCAAGGAACAATTCCAAATCCTCTCTTCACCTATAAGCTAGCGATTTTGTCTAAGATTTAAGAAGGTGGTGCTTGTCTTCTTACGTCTTGTTCTCTTTCTTGTTGTGTGTCTTATGAGGCTCCGGCTCTGAATTAGCTGTACATATCACATTCCTGAAATACCTTAATAGAATGGAGAAAAGTCTTCCTGACAGTAACTGGCATTTGTGATGAAGCAGAAAGGTTTTCTGGATTCTGATATAATAGTTGCTGCAATTATAAATATCGTTTATATTTATAAGCAATACATAGTTTATATAAGTCATTTGATTGATTGATTATAGGTAGAGACAAGGTCTCGCTATGTAGCCCAGGCTGGTCTCAAACACCTGGCCTCAAGCGATCCTCCCACATCACCCTCCCAAAGTGCTGGGATTATAGCCATGAGCCACTGCACCTGGCCTCTTTTTGCTTTTATTATCCCTGCATAATTGAGATTAATGTTACCACTCCTTGAATTTGCTGTTCTAGATTCTTAGCTTGCTTGATCAGACATAAGTTTCACAACAACCCTGTGAAAAAGCATTCTGCATGTCATTTTGAAGCTGAGGAAACTGAGGTACAAAGAAGTACAGTACTGCCCAAAGTTTCATAACTAATCAGAGGCAGGGACAATACTTACTTACACCAGCCCTGATTCCAGAGTCCAACTTCTTAACCATATGCTTTCCTGCTTCCCTAGTTGCAGAGTCTTTTTGTATGATTGCACATTAATTGTATACATATAGTTGGAAAATTTCTACGTAAGGTCCTAAGAGTTCTTAAGAACTAGGGTTCTTGCTTGAAGATATATTTCTATAGCAAAACCTATTTTTACTTAGATGGTAATGTTACTTGCTGTGGTTTATTAGGGAAGGTTAACAGAGTTTTGGAGGGGATAAGGGTTAAAACCCTCCCAAACCATCCTTTCGTGCTGCTAATATGGATCAAATTGCAGGATACTTAGTATCATTTTCTCTTTGGTTCTCTTACACAGGGATCTGTGCAAGAATATTTTTCTTCCTCTTTTACACCTTCAGGCAATACAAGTCTTATGGACCACTATAATTACTGTTTCCCTCTATTTTTTTTTTCCTCCAGTCCAGGGAAAGACACACAAGCTACTATACTGCTACACAATGACTAAATAATTGTTTGATTAGAAGTGGGGCGAGGGGGGGGGCGAATTCACATTCACTGGTCACAAAGCATCATGCATACAGAGCCACATTTGTTACATACTTGATTTCTCATGGCCAGGAAGAATTTAGGCTTGAATGTTTGATTATTTCTTTCTGAGGAAACATAGTTGTTGTAGGATTGATATTGCATGAAACCAGAAACCTGTTGGAGACAAAGGAATTATTTTGTCTCTAGTCAAAATTTTCAAGTAGGAAAAACTGTTTTTGGAGCTGTATTCCCCTCCCAGGCACTTAATCCAAGTCCCAATCTTACTCTGAACTGGGGGTGTTAGCATTAACGACCATAGGTGTTATCCGAGAAGTACTGTTATCAACTTGGTACCAACCTGACATCCTCAGGACTCAGTGGGCTCTAGAATTGCACAAAACTGGCCGTAATCAGTTAGATAAGTGGCCTTAGGTAAATAACTCAATCTCTCAGAACTCCAGTTACCTCCTTTTTGTAAAACAGGGATGACAATATCTGTATCCTAGACATGTCAGGAGGATTAACTGTATTTTTTATTTATACGTTTAAATTGTGCAATGTGATGTTTCAGTACATATATAGTGATTACTATAGTCAAGCAAATTAACACATCAATCATTTCACAATTACCTTTTGGGGGTGTAAGATTACCTAAATTCTATTCTCTTAGCAAATTAATAATATTGTATTGTGTAATACAATACTGATAACTATTGTCCTCACGTTGTACATTAAATCTCTAGATTTATTCATCTGACATAACTAACTTTTTACCCTTCGACCTACAATTTTCTCTTTCCTCCCAGTGCCCCAACCACTGTTCAATTGTTTCTATGCATTCAATTTTTTTTTAGATTCCACATATAAATGAGGTGCGATTTCTGCAGAGCAGTACCAAACACAGAGTAGAAACTTGATAAATGTTAACTATTTGGTATTAGAAGCATAGAGCAGTGGGTAAGGAATCTAGTTCTGTGGAGGGTATAGACTTATTGTAATTGGCCTTGCAAAATGACCCCCTTACCAGTCAAGCCTAACAACTAAACTTAATTAGTGTCTGCACCGGCCTCACCAGCCATCACCAACAGCTGATTCTTGAATCAGACCACCTGAAGAACCTGTGACTTCAAACTCTGCACAGCCTGACCTGCATTCCACAACCCACTATAAAAGCCCTTGTCCTTAATCTGTCACAAAGACAGATGTGAGACTATTTCTTCTGTTCTGCCAACAGACGTCTTTCGCATTAAAATTCCTTTCTTCCTTGGCAATCCTTGTTGTCCCAATAATTGGCTCTTTGTGCGGTTAGTGACGGGACTTAAGCTGAACCCCTTTCTGGGTTTGGTAACATAATTATGAGTAATTTTATGTATTTATTCCTCCCTTTCTTCCTCTGTGAATGATAAAAACGTGCTGCATGATTTTTAATGATGAAAATGTTAAATAGGACTCATCTGTAATGACTCACTGTAATATACACACTTGCAGGCCAAAAGGCACAAGGTTTAAACAATCTGATTTCTTTTCGCACATCAAACAATACGGTAAAGTGTATTTTTCAAAGGTTAAAAAAATTCACCTGCATTTTGCAATGAGCAAAAATGACGTTTACAAGTGTGAAAAATCATACTTGAGAAATACTTACATGTAAAGAAGACAAAATGTGGATGTCCTGGGGGAGGCGGACGACAGTAAATTACCTAACGAGGATTGGGTTCGAGTGGTTATGTATACTTAACAGTGTCATAAGGTTAAAAGAAAAATCCCATTCATTCCTAAAATATTTGTTGAGCGCCCACTACCTGTCAAGCACAAAACCATTCACAACCACCAAACCTGCTTTGCTTTCTACCGGGCCTCATTGGTATCCTCAATGGGATACCGCTGTCTGTCTGTCCAGATTGACATCTTATGCCAACGTCTTGAGCAAAAGGACAGAGCAAGTCTGCCCCGCCCACTTCTACCGGCCTCGCGCGTCAACGTCATGGCAAATTGAAAACGCTAAAATGTAACCTACGGTGTCCCACTAGTAAACGAAAGCGGGTCAAGCACCGACATGTTCCGCCCACGTAAAAGATGGCGCTGGGCGCGTCAGCCATGCTTGCTGCCCGGTTCCTCGTCTCTGGGGCGGGGTCGAAAGCAGGAGGAGTGCGTTTAGGAGGTGTGTGTTTTTGTTTTTCCCATCCTTTCTCCCCTCCACTTGCTCTCACAGTATTCGCTGAGAGTGAACAAGGAAATATCTGATAAAGAGTAAGCAGACGAAAACAAAGTGGACAGCAACTTCAGCGCGAGGTACGTTCGAGAGCTATGGGGACGCGTGCGGGAAACCGGGCCCAGGGGCGTGGTCAGAGGCGGGGCCTGGGCGGGGCTGCGGTTGCGGTCCCTGCGCCCGCGGCGGCGGAGGCGCAGGCGGTGGCGAGTGGTGAGTGCGGCGCTGGCGTGTTGGCGGGTGGCTGTTTGGGGTCTGGCTGTCGGGACGAGCAGGGGTGGCAGCGGGGCTCTCCTCAGAGCTGGACTCGTCTTTTCTTTTCCTCCCTCTTTCCTGGCCCAAACCGGGCATCGGGCTTCCCAGCCTGGCGACTGGTGGAGTTGCCTGCATCCGGGCCCCAGGCTTCCCGGCAGCGGCGGCGCAGAGACGAGATGGGGATGCGGCCTCTTCCCCACTTTCGCGCTCGCGGTGCCCGAGCGACCCCTTCCCGGATACCCAGCCAGGGGCCTCCGGGAGCGCACCTGCTGTGGGCTGGAGAGAAAGGAACCCGGGGCACCGAGAGGCCTTTCCTGGGGAAAGGCCAGAGGGCGGACGGTGCGCGGTTCCTCCGGACTAAGTCAGAGTTCGGTAGGAACCGAGACAGTCCCTGCCCGCGAGGAGATAATGGGCGTGCTATGGCGGTGTGGACAGACCACACGCCTGCAGAATTGCAGAAGTTTGTAAGGAGAGTTTCTATGTTGTAAATGTGGGCAGCAGTGTTAGACAGGGTGTACTCCCTTTCTGTGGGACATGACCTGGTTGCTTCACTGCTCGGAGATCACACAGGCTTACTTAAGGGAAGTGACCATTGTGACTTGGGCATCACTTGACTGATGGTAATCAGTAGTAGAAAGAAGTGCACTGATTACAGGTCTGTACCCACAGTGTGTCTGTCTGGCCACAGTGAACTCCACCGTGCTTTGTATTCAAGAAGAGGAGAGAGGTGATGCACTCGCCCAGGAGGGATGGCCCTTTCACACATAATAGAGATTGTTAGTCTCTGGTAGAGTAGCAGTCTGGTTGTGGCAGGTGGATAAATTCTTATTCAAACAGTTCCCATCCATCACCAGTGGTGTGAAACAAGGGTACACAATCTGTCTGACATTACTTCTACTTTGTACAAAAGGTTCAAAAAAAAAAGGATTGGAATATATTGTTAGATACGAGCTTTCTCAGACTTTGGAAAACAACGTAATCTGAAAACCACAGAAGCAAGACTATAATATGTGGGATTTTGATAATATGGAGTTGGAATACTTTAAATATGATGGTGTTATTTGACACAGGCACTGTTACCACCGTTTCTGGCAAACCCTGCCGCTTTGGAAAACCCTGAATCAGTTGGAAACTGCCTCATGATGACTGGGCATTTTATACATCTGAAACAAAAAATGAGAGACATTACTGACCACATTGCAGATTGTGTGCACTAAGCCAGCATCTGTCTGCTCCAGGAAACAATTGCATACAACTTATGAAGTTGACAAAATAGTCTCTTTACTTGGCTAGGTTGGCAGTCCAAAATTTGCTTTGAAAGAAAGAAGTAAAAGAACCAACGAAGACTTCTTTCAAGCCTTCCCTTGTGCCCTGTGCTAATTAAGTAGTTAATTGGAGTGGTAGGTTAGCCTGCCTATTATATGAGAAACTTGGATCTGTAAGAGATGGCCAGATGGTAGTATCATGAATTTCATCTCTGAGTCTTGCCTGATGTTGAAAATTTAGAAACTGTTGCAAACCTTCAGATGTTACAAGCAGTTTACTGTTCCTACAGTGGTCCTGGGCAGCTCCCTTTTTGAAAGGTGGACTGGTTTAGAATCCTGCCTCTCTTAGGGCTGGTAGAAAATCAACTGAAAGCATGGTTACAAGAAGTGAGGGCCTTATGATGGTAGAATTCTGATTTAAAGTAGCAGTGGACCAAATAACTTTCTAAATACCAATCAGAGAAGAAATGGCTGATTTTTAGCAAAGGTTGAAGGAAAAATCGAAACCTCAAGCTTACCACTTTGCTGAAAGTTTTAACAGATGCTAATTAATGTAATCATATGTCTGCATATGTTGGATTATTTTCAGGAAGTATGTTGTGTAAACCCTCATGAACTCTGTGGTTTGTTTACAGGAGGGGCAAGCCACCATCCCACCTGGATCCTGGCTTCCCTCGAAAGACTTTATCACTAATGTTTGATTACTTTCTGGAGTAGCCAACACTACATGTACCTAAGATATGTAGATAAAAGACTATTGGTTTTGAACTTATTTTTTTTCAGCCATATTTGCATATATCGATTTTCCTTGCCAAAGATGACAACTTCAAGTGTTAGTAAAATCATTTTACAGCTGTACTAGTTATACTTCTCTATGACATTTCACTTGTTAGGTTATTTCTTTTGGCAGGATTTAAAGCTAAGCAATCCAACATGATCCTTGTCATTCATTTTCTTTCTAATTACATTAGGAGTATGACTGAATATAATTAGTGGTCTATAATAGTTTAATTTTCATAATAAGGTAAAAAGTTTCCCACAGTTCAATCAGATTTTGTTCTAGGGCTCAATTCTGTTTTAGGAAATACTTTTCAATATAATGATGAAATATTTGAGTGATAATATTGCCTTTATGATTATTCACCTTTTTATCCAAAAAGGAAGAGTGAAAGAGAAACATATATGCAATATAATTTTATGGTTGTGTGTGTGTTTAATTCAATGCCTTGGCTTCCAGTTTGCTGCTGTTAATGTTTGCAATAGCATCATTACAGTTTCAGTTCAAATTACGTTCCTATATTCCATCATTGCAAACTGTTTAAATTCTATCCAAAACAGTGGATATTTTAAATAAGCTGTAGAGCTTATATCCAGTGTAGTCTCTTAAGATTAAGACTATTAAATTGATATATTAAAAGTATTACGTAAGTGAATTCCTGAAATTATAAATAACACATGTAAAAACTATCTTTGTGTTAAATCATTTCTGTACATACTTATGGTTAACTGTTTTGCCAAGCTCTATGCCTATTCATAATATGATAAAAGTACTCATCTAATGCTCTAAAAATAAAAATCACTGGTTTTTATCAGACTCTAAAATCTCTTAGAAGATATAGATAAAATTCTTTAAGTAAAATGGTTTACTTTGACATAAATTTAGTTATAGATTGAATGTTAGCTCCCAAAGCAATCATGTAGGCAAAGATAGTTTGCCTGTTAACTGTTCTCCATTACTATTATGATTAATAGATTATTAATACATTAATAGATTATTATTATGATTAATGGATTTCACAGTTTTAGATTTGCTTAAATGAAATTGTCATAATTTTTTTCCACTTTCAGTCTTCTGATGCAAGTCTTCAATTATAGTACAGCCATGGGTCATTTAATGACAGAGATACATTATGAGAAGTGCATTATTAGGTGATTTTGTTGTCGTGCGAACATCATAGAGTGTTCCTCACACAAACCTAGATAGTATAGCCTAGTACACACCTAGGCTAAATGGTATAGTCTGTTGCTTCTAGGCTATAAACCAGTATAGCATGTTACTGTACTGAATATTGTAGGCCAGTGAACCCCAACCTTTTTGGCACCAGGGACCAGTTTCATGGAAGACAATTTTTCCGTGGACCAGAGGGTGGCAGGAGGGATGGTTTTGGGATGATTCAAGCACATTACATTTGTTGTGCACTTTATTTCTATTATTATTACATTGTGATATATAATGAAATAATTATACAACTCACCATAATGCAGAATCTAATGCTGCTGATGATCTGACTAGAGACAAAGCGAGTCATTTGAGTGATGGGGAGCAGCTGTAAATACAGATGAAGCTTCGTTCACTCACCCACCACTCAGCTCTTGCTGTGCGGCTCAGTTCCTAACAGGCCACGGACTGGTACCGGTCCTCTGCCTGGGGGTTGGGGACCACAGCTATAGGCAGTTGTAACACACTGGCAAGCATTTGTATATCTAGGCATATCTAAACATAGACAAGGTACAGTAAAAATACAGTATAAAAGATTTAAAATGGTACACCTGTATAGGGCACTTACCATGAATGGGTAAGTCAGTGGGTGAGTGAATATGAAGGCCTAGGATATTATACTACTATAGACTTTATAAACACTGTATACTTAGGACACATTAAAGTTCTAAAAATAATGTTTCTTTCTTCAATAATAAATTAACCTTAGCTTACTATAATTTTTGTAGTTTAAAACTTATTCTAACTTTTTGACTCTTTTGTAATAATGCTTAGCTTAAAACATAAACATGTTGCACAACTTTACAAAAATAATTTCTTTATATCCTTATTCTATAAGCTTTTTTATATTTTTTAAAAGTTTTTTGTTTTGTTTTGTTTTTTAAACTTTTTTGTTAAAAACTAGATACAAACACACCCATTAGCCTAGGCCTACACAGGGTCAGGATCATCAATAACACTTTCTTATATATCCACATCTTGTCCCACTGGAAGGTCTTGAAGGACAATAACACACATGGAGCTGTTATCTCCTATGATAGTAATGCCTTCTTCTGGAATACCTGTTGAAGGAGCTGCCTGATGTTCTTTTACAATTAACTTTTTCTTTTATAAGTGGAAGGACTACACTCTAAAATAACAATAAAAAGTATTGTATAGTAATATATAAAGCAGTAACAATTGTTATCAAGTATAATGTACTATACATAATTGTATGTGATGTACGTTTATACAATTAGTGGTGCAGTAGTTTTGTTTACACCAGCATCACTACAAACACTGAAGTAATACATTGATTGAGTATGATGTTATGATGGCTTTTATGACATTACTGGGCAATAGGAATTTTTCAGCTCCACTATAATTGTGGGACTATCGTATATGCAGTCTGCTGTTGATCAAGATGTTGTTACATGGTACATGACTATATATGCAAGACTGTGACATTAGTTTTACACTAATATTATGTAGAATGTACCTTCTTAGAGTGATATATTTGTGTGGCTTAAGATGCAGAGGGACCAAGAGCCCTGGGTTCTAGCTTGGCTGCTTGACTGCAGGCTTGTTTGCTCTTTGTGTCTATTTTCTCAGTAGATTGAAGTGCTTCAGCTACTTGGGAGGCTGAGTCAGGAGGACTGCTTGAGCTCAGGAGTTTGAGACCTGCCAAGGAAACATGGCGAGACCCCTATTTTTTAAAACAAAATTTGCCTGCTGAGCTGGCTCATACCTGTAGTCCCAGCTACTCAGGAGGCTGAGGCAGGACCATCGCTTGAGCCCAACAGTTCAAGGCTGTAGTGAGCTATGGTCATGTCACTGCACTCCAGCCTAGGCAACAGAGCAAGACTCTGTCTAAGAAAGAAGGAAAAAGAGGGGGAGTGAAGGAGGGAGGAAGGAGAAGGAAGAAAAGAAAAAGAAAGCCTTGAAGCTTGAACAGGGCCTGTTCAGCCCTTTTGTTCTCTATGTGTTCTAAATAAGTGAAGCTTTTTTATTTTAGCCATTTAGCATAGAACTTTTTTCTTGATGATAGAATGCTATACTGCTCACTCGATTAGTTTATTAAATGTATTTATCTTTGTCTTGATATTTCAGTGTCATTTTAAAACTAACATTGGGCTTTACTATCCTGATACCCCAAGAGTGAATTCGTTGAGGATAACAAGACGGTTTGCTCATTTTTTGTTACAGCTCCAGAGTTGTGTTTTTGCAATCCTATGTACTTCTTTTTTTTTTATGTTTTAGCAAATGTAAACTAATTATTTTATCAGGTATTGTATTATTTTTCTAGGATTACTGTAACAAAGCACCACAAATTGGGTGGCCTAAAATAACAGTAATTTATTCTCTCACAGTATAGAAGCTTGAAGTCTGAAATCAAGGTGTCTGTAGGGGAATGATCCTCTGAAGGCTCTAGTGAAGACTCTTTCCTTGCTTCTTCCTTTTGGTGGTCACCAGCAATCTTTGGCATTCCTTCACTTGGAGTTGCATCATTCTAATTTCTGCCTTTCATCTTCACATAGCTGTCTTCCCTTTGTGTCTGCGTGTCTCCAAGTCTCCCTCCTTATAAACACACCAGTGTTGGATTGGGACCCACCCTAATCCAGTCTGACCTCATCTTAACTTGATCACACCTATTTCCAAATAAGGTCACATTCACATATACTGGGGGTTAGGATTTGAACATATCTTTTGGAGGGATACAGTTCAACCCATGACAAGTGTCATGGTCTCTAGCTGAGCCTGCCCCTTCTGTTTTGCTCCTCTTTGGTTGCTATGGATTAGGGACCAAATATCCAATCATACTAGCATTGCACAAAGACTGGATATTTGGGAGTAGTGAGGGTCTATTTTATGAGCTTTGGTAGTTAATATTTCATGTGAATGCAAAGAGGCCCTTTTCTTAGTTCATTATTATTTTGGATTTCTCTTTTTGTTTATTTAGGTTTTTTTTCTGCGAAAGGGTCTTGCTTTGTCGTCTAGGCTAGAGTGCATTGACATCCTCATAGCTCACTGCAACCTCAAACTCCTGGACTCAGGTAATCCTCCTGCCTCAGCCTCCTTAGTAGCTGAGACTATAGACACATGCCTGGGTTATTTTGGATTTCAGCACTTACATGCTGTAAATATAAGTGACAAGTTACGGTGTCTCATAAAATTATCATCGTATCAACAAACATTTAATGTGCACCTACCATACTAATTGAATATCTCTATCCTGGTAGGAGACAGCAATCTTGTAAATCTTTGACTTAAGAGGAAAAATCATATGTGTCTAAATCATTTGGGGTTTTGATGGAGATCTCTGAAATTGCTGCGCCTAATCACTGGTTTTATGTGTCATTGTTTAGGTATCTCAGGAGCATTTGGATAATGTGATTCTTGGGATGCCGCGATGTCGACTCTCTGCCCGCCGCCATCTCCAGCTGTTGCCAAAACAGAGATTGCTTTAAGTGGTGAATCCCCTTTATTAGCAGCTACCTTTGCTTACTGGGACAATATTCTTGGTCCTAGAGTAAGGCACATTTGGGCTCCAAAGACAGAGCAGGTACTTCTCAGTGATGGAGAAATAACTTTTCTTGCCAACCACACTCTAAATGGAGAAATCCTTCGAAATGCAGAGAGTGGTGCTATAGATGTAAAGTTTTTTGTCTTGTCTGAAAAAGGAGTGATTATTGTTTCATTAATCTTTGATGGAAACTGGAATGGAGATCGGAGTACATATGGACTATCAATTATACTTCCACAGACAGAACTTAGTTTCTACCTCCCACTTCACAGAGTGTGTGTTGATAGATTAACACACATTATCCGGAAAGGAAGGATATGGATGCATAAGGTGAGTGGTTTGAGCTTACTAACTGTGCTAACCTAACCATTGAAAGTTTATTTTCTGATACATTTATATCTAATTTTTGCAAATTATATGCAATTAATGTCAAACAATAGATGTTATTTATTTTGCATCTGCCCTGTTAGATGCAGATAGATCTGGTCTGATGGCTATGCTCCTCGTAATAACTTTGGAAGGTAAGAGATGGTAGCTCCACATTATAGATAAAAAGCTAAAGCTTAGAGAAATTAAGAAGCTTTTAGAGCCTGGATTTGTCTTGGAAGCCTTTGAGCTAAAACCTTTTTTCCCCCCTTTCATTGCATGACCCAGTCTTTCACTTACTGCTATGTGTTAAATATAACAGTGCAAACAATTGTTGTTCATAAACTGTCAGCCGTGTAGCCTTTGATCCCTTTAACTTCTTTGCCAAATTCTCAAATTCATAAAATGAGGAGGTTGGACCGAATGGTTCCCAGAAGATATTCCTTTTAATTTTGCAGATTAAACTAGAGGAAATTATTGTTTTCTTCTAAATCCTGTAGTTTAATATATAAAACATATCTACGTTTTGGTATAGTTTTGGCATATCTGAAGAGCAAATTGAATTCTACTTCTTATTTTCCAGTTTGATACTAACCCGGAAGTCCATTTTAAAACATTTTCAATTTGATAAAGCTTCAACCCAGTAGAAAGGAAAAATAGCATCTTTTAAAAGAGTAGTTTTTTACTGTGTTTACAGGCTTGCCTCCTTATTTCTCACATTTATGAAAGTCATTTAAAATCAGAAGGCTCTGTATTCCCCAGATTCATCTTGATCTTGTTTAATTTGAAAAGTGCAAGTCATTATTTTACTTTTTGAAAGCTCGCTGATGTTACATTGATTATTTTCTGCTAAATTACCTGTTTTTTCACTGCAGAATAAACAGCGTTTTGATTTTATTTTGTATTGTCCACGAGAGCATGGATTTGTTGAGTTAATTTCCTGCCTCCCCTTCTTTTCCCCCTAAGATAGAAAGATTTTAACCGTGAACTAAATTACACAAGAACTTGTCTACATTGAAAAATAAGCAAATATCAAAATGTTGTGGAGTTTTTTTAAAATACATTTTCTCTTGCTCAGGAAAGGCAAGAAAATGTCCAGAAGATTGTCTTAGAAGGCACAGAGAGAATGGAAGATCAGGTAAAGCGCTGATGGCATACTGTCAAATATCATTATTCCCGTGGCTTATATGTCTTTGTAAGGATGATGCTATTTTTGTTAAGGCCTTGAAGACGTGTTAGTTTGACAAAGAGAACCTGAAAATAAACAGAGCCTTTATGGAGGTATATAGAATAAACTGGATGAAAATTTCCATATCTTATACCTGAAGAGTTAAATAAGTAAACAAAGGAAAATAGTAATTGCAATTACAAATTAATATTTTGCTCCTTTTTTTTCTGTTTGCACAGAAAAAGTTTTGGATAACTTGTTCATAGTGAAAATAAAAGCTTTTCTATGAGATTTTCTTTAAGGTATTGTTTTTCAAACATTTCCACAGAAATAGCCATAATAGGAGGAGAGTACATGTACTCCTAAGTTGTCTGTCTGGCCGTGCAGGCCTAGCTCTAAGCACAGTATTTCTTTAAAGTCTTATATGTTTAAAACTCTTGCAATTTACATTTTATTCTGTGGAATAGCTATTTGTTTAAATATTGAAATTTGCCAGTGATATCCCTTACCCTCTTACTATTCATGCTTCTGGTAATATCAACTCTTTAGGAAAATGTGCCATGTTTATCCCTTGGCTTTGAATACTTCTGGGAACAGACACCAGAGTTTGAGAAGCATGATTGCCAGAGTATGGCTTCCCTTGTAGAAATTAAATGCAAACCATTTCAGCGTAGGGTGCTGACATGGTTTGTCCTGAAGGGGAATCTGCAGTGGAAGAAAAGGTGCTTCACTTTTACTCCCATTGCTTTTTACTCCCATTGCTCCTCCTTGTAAAACTCTACTCTTCTAAACATGGTCAGGTTGCTGTTTCTCTGGTTCTCCGTTGCGTGACTGAGACACATGATACTTTAAAAAATAATTTTTTCCAAAAACTGGTGAAAATATAGGGACATAAACAGGGAAAATACAAAACCCTATAAAATGATCTCCTTTGCCAAATTTTTATCTTTGTACTTTTATAAATAGCTTTTCAGTCCAGAAGAAGTAATTCTCAGAAAAGGTCTGAGACTTAAAGGAAAAGGTTTCACTTTACCCAGCGAGAAGCCCAGCCTTTATGTACTGATCACTAAGCAGAGTCCCCAGAAATGGGGTGACTTTGACCAGTCTCTAAACTGCTTGCTATGGACTAATTAAGTAGAGTTATCTCAAGGTAAGGAAATTTAGGGCCAAATAAAATTCTGCTTTTACTGGGATTTTTATTTTTTCAAACCAGAAACCTGTGCTTACTAAGTTGACCACTGTTAATGAATTTATGTCTTTCTTTTAAGGGTTCTGCTTGAAAATGTTATCCTACTATTCTATGTCAGAAGGAAAGTATATTTGAGACAAACTGAAGTTTTTAAAGGGGAAACATTGTACTGTTGAGAAGTTCCAGTTAGAGAAGTACAAGGAGGAAAAGAAACCCCGGGGGATTTTCCTTTAGAGCCTCTTGTGTATTCGGCCTTGTAGGATTTTTTTTGTTTTTGTTTTTGTTATTGAGTTTCAATGAGACTATCCAGTCTCTTACAATGATGATAAATATCTCAAGTACCGTGTATGAGATACTCTGTATGAAATACTGCATATGCCTGAACCTAAGGGGAGATATTTTCCCAAAATTATTCTTTCTGAAAAGGAAATGTTGCCTTATAATTGAGTCCTTGCAAATATCACACTGTGTGCTTTCAAAGACTTTGTTTTGAACAATAAATACTTCTTGGGGAAGACACATTAGACTGAAATAACTTCAGTCAGTGCTGGTTTTGGAATCCTACAGCTATCATCTGATAAAATCATTTCACAAGGAAGGAAATTTAACACAGTTTCAGTCATTATTCTTGTTGGCTTATATGTGTTCCTTGTAATTGTAAACAAGCATTTTAATGATTACTTTAAAAAAAAACCAGTAAGTGGTTAGTTGTGGAGGTTACTGCAGGATGGATTTTTTAAAATAAAACTTTCTATATTATACAAATCAGCTTATGGCTTAGGATAAAATTTCCAGATTTAAATTCTCAAGCAACTTACATAATAAGGGGCTCAGAAAAACTCAGAAAATGGCTCTGACAGAGCCTAGATCTGACAAGAGATCCTAACTGAAAAGATGATTATAAAAAGTTTGAATAAAATCATTTCATGAAATGTGAGTGAGGAAAGAAACTATTATTCATTTTCAATAATATATGATTTTTAAAATATGTTCTACTAAAAGTTGATAGACATTTGACAGTTTCATCTTTATCTTAAAATATCCACATATTCATGTTGGTCAGAAAAGCAGTAGGTTGGTGGTAGTCATGAATAAATGATGGTTCACCCATATTTGAGATACTTTACATTTATGGTGTTTTGTATTTAGTTTTCAGTTTGATTCTATTAATAGAAATTACAGTTTTCAAAATTATATTTTGAGATGTAAAAGTAGTAGTACTATCTTGAAAGAACTAAAGGAAACTTTTCTGAGTCTGAAAATATAATTTTGATTTGCATTTGGGTAGGTTATACCTTATTATGAATGTGGAGGTTGGATATTGATTCAAGCTTTTCTGTTGAGTTATTTGGTAAGGATTTCAAAGTCTATGCTTCACTGTCCTCATTTTTAAATATGAAATGTGTTGATTAGATTTAAGAAGACTTTTTATATCTGAAATAAATTTCAAAGGAGATACTTTCCGAATGTGACATGGTGATTTAATTATTGCTTGTAGCAGTAAATGATAAACCATTAATTCCATGCTCACTAAAGAAAATTACTCCTGGAAGAATGAAAATAAGCTTTAGATAGCATGTAAATACTTTAGAAATATTTTGGAATAGTAGACTTGTTTGGGGTTGTGTTTAAACAAGTTACCAAATATTTCTATCAAAGAGTGTTATTTTTGCTTTCATTTTAAATTTCTTATTGTCCAGCTTATCCCATATGATGTGATTTTCTTCATTTTACTTTATTGCACAGGGTCAGAGTATTATTCCAATGCTTACTGGGGAAGTGATTCCTGTAATGGAACTGCTTTCGTCTATGAAATCACACAGTGTTCCTGAAGAAATAGATGTAAGTTTTTATGTTATTAAATGGGAACAATTATATTCTTTATAAATTCTCTTGAGTTATATTACTATTATGTATATTGATAATATTCTAATTTTATTAGTAATCATTTTGTCATACATTCTATACATAGGTTGTATTAGCCACTTTAACAAACAAGCACACAAAAATCCTGGATTTTATGGCAAAACTGAGGCTTTTTTGATCAATGATAATTACGACAAAATTAAATTTATTTCATTTATTTCACCACTGTTATAATTCCTAGAAGTGGGAGAATCCCAGCCCTTATAGAAGCAATTAGTATTTAATGCAATACTTATTGGAATAAAGCAATGTGAAAATCAGTGGTTGTTAATGGAAGTTTACTTATATTCCCTAATTTGGTTTCCTTAATCATTTGTTGGGGACATTTTGAATCGCACACTATGTGTGTGTAGAGGTATCTTGTCATTAAGATTGACCTCCTCATTCTGACACTCAGAAGAGGAAGTTGTTCTTGTAAAAATTATTGTTTAAACTGCATGACTGGCTTTCACATTTGTTCTAAAAGTTTATGGTAGTGCACAGAGATTGTTTTATGAGGAGTCTTAATTTTCAGAAATGAAGACAATATTTATATTGAATTTAGGTTTCAGAAAACTTGTATATTAAAAGCATTATTTTAGCCCTGTGTTATAGCCTGACTAATTTTTTTTTTTTTTGGTACATTTTAGATAGCTGATACAGTACTGAATGATGATGATATTGGTGACAGTTGTCATGAAGGCTTTCTTCTCAAGTAAGAACTTGTCTTTTTGTAAAAGCAGATACAAATCTTATGCTCACCTATGACAGGATTTGGAAGGAAGAAAATAGAAATATCCACCTGCTCAGATTATTCTAGGAACAACATTGCCTCCTTGAACTGTTGCTTAAATTTGTGTTATTTTTCACTCATTATATTTCTGTGATATATTTGATGTTTAACCTAAAAGCCTTAATGGCTTGAATCAGAAGCACTTTAGCCCTGAATCTGTTCGGTGGCAGCCATTCATACATCATTTTTAATCCCCTTTGACTTTAAATAAATCACTTAACCTCTCTACACATCTGTTTCTTCAGCTATAAAATGATGATATTTTACTAACTAGCTGGGTTGTTACAAGGCTCAAAGGAGAGAATGTCTGTGAAAGGCCCTGAAAAACATAAAGGCCAAGACAAATAAAAGATGGCATTATACTTACAGCATTGCTGTTTTTCATGTAAAGCTATTCTGAGTTGTTTGAAGCTCATTCAACTTTTTTTTTTGTTTTTAATTTGCGAAGTTGTTTTACAGCCAATGTTTTTAATCTGTTTTCTTTAACTTACAGTGCCATCAGCTCACACTTGCAAACCTGTGGCTGTTCTGTTGTCGTAGGTAGCAGTGCAGAGAAAGTAAATAAGGTAATTTGTTTTATAATCTAGAAAATGATCTGACTTTTTAATACTGCTACCATATCATGGGTTATCATTTAAATGTTAGGTTGCAATTAAAATATCTGACAGTATAAGGAGGCAATATAATCTCACCAAATTGCTGTGATACCCTGTGGCAAAAATGAGTTTCAAATAAACTGTTTGCATAGGAGTCATTTATCAGTTTATTTTGGTAACTGGTAAATAGCAGTCTCAGTTGTGTATAAATGATTTTGAGAATATTTTAAAATCAGATATTTTTAAAGATATTTGTCTTCTGTTTCCTAATGTTACCTTTAATAAATATGAAGAGCCATGTACTTTTGGTACCAGTTCCAAAGGCGTGTTATTTGATCGTTCATCTTGATTTCATTGTCTTGGTTTTCCCACTAAATCTTTTCCTTTTAGGAAGCTGTGGCAATTGGAGGTTGTACTTTATTCAGTGATGTTTGTGACCACTTCCTTCAGTGCTAAATGAGTCAATAAAGAATTAATGAACAGTTAAATTTCCAAGCATTAGGCAATAAACAAATAGATCTTGCACTTTTCTTCACTGACCATTAATTAGAAAGAGTCCAGAGATATAAGCACCTATATCTATCACTTTAAGCAAACCTAATTTTTTAAATTTTATATCAAAAATATGTTAGGAATGATTTTTACTTTACAAAGATATGCATAATTTACTTTTTTCTGTAATCTACCCTTTACTTACATAAGCCTTAATTTATCAAAATTATATTCCTTGGCCAGGCACGGTAGCTCACGCCTATAATCCTAACACTCTGGGTCTGGGAGGCCGAGGCAGGAGGATCACTTGAGGTCAGGAGTTTGAGACCAGCCTGAGCAAGAGTGAGACCCCATCTTTCTAAAAAAAAAAAAATTATATTTCTCATAGAACCATTTATGCAAGATTAGTTGCATCTAGGGACTGATGATCTTAGTTATTATTTCTGTTATCCCGAAAAGGTTGATTTCCATCTGAGACGACTAGAGCCTTAGGGTTCCACAGAGGCACTTCTCAGTCTGTTTTATGGAGGAAGAAAGTCTCCATGGTTGGGGCTGTGTTTTTTAAATATTTTCTCATCCTCCAACCTCTTTAGGCAGAACAGCTTCCTTTTATCTTTTTAATTTGAGAAAAAACTTGCCACTGCTCTCGGTGTAAAACCACTGCTTTAACATAGCAACTCTGGATGCAGTCTGAATTTGAACATAGTTGCATGGCTTTTTATTTTTCCTAATTGAGTTGTAGATCAAGTCCTGTTTGAATCAGAGATTTCTAAACCCCAAGCAATGACCTGTTTATTTTAAGTCAGATTTGATAGAATTAATGCTATTGAAGGATTTTGACACTCTTTATTATTTCTTACAATCAATTTCACGTGTATACTATTTATTACACAGAAACCATAATTCTGCCTAATTTAAATGCATTTAGTTTTCCTGTCCAAAATTATTTGCTTGTTTGAAAAACAGTTACTGCTGGGTAGAGATACAATCAGTGATTATATTAGGTCATTATTTCCCACTGAAATACGGGTTCCATGGTCAAATAAGTTTGAGAAAGTCTGCATGTTGTATCATTCACCTGGAGAGTCACCATACATATACAGACATTAAAGGTTTGAGATACCATATGTGAATTTACCAAGCATTTCCTAAATTTATTTGACCGCAGAATACCCGTTTTAAACAACAACTGCTAAATCCCATAGACTGTTATTCCAGGTGACTAAGGAATACTTATTTCTTAGGATGTATTTTATTGACAATAACAATCAAAATTTCTATTCAAATTTCTTTCATAAGCAAATCAGTGGTCTTTTTACTTCATATTTTAATGCTAAAATCTTTTCTTTTGTAGATAGTGAGAACCTTATGCCTTTTTCTGACTCCAGCAGAGAGAAAATGCTCCAGATTATGTGAAGCAGAATCGTCATTTAAATATGAGTCAGGGCTCTTTGTACAAGGCCTGCTAAAGGTATAGTTTCCATTTATTACACGTGAAACCAATTTTTAAGAATTATTTTTAAACTCTTTATAAACATATTTTAAATATTAGCATTTAATGTATCTCATATGCCCAGAAACTGACTTCCTTTACACAGCTCTGAGCATAGAGTATATATGTTTTATGGATTTATAGTTAGTATTATCAGTAAAACACCATGGAATATCTTTTGTTTTTCAGGTGGTTCTCTGTAGCCATGTGTCTAGCCTCAGGATTTTTTTTTTTAAATACATGCTTGAATCAGCTCATACATCTAAAGTGGGAACATTTCTTTTTTACCGAAGAGATTTGAATTTTTGTGTTACCATTTTGTGTTTACGACCATATTCATTTATTAAAAAGAAATCCAAAGCATCTTTAAAAAGTGTATAGGATTTGAGCAATTCCCATATATGTTTTATAAAATATGCATATATTTCTAATATATAACATATATTCAAAAAAATTATATTTTTGAGACTTATTTGCTCAAGTAGCAAAACAGGTAAGTGTAAATTAGCAATTATTTTTGGTAAAAAGGAAAAGACAGTTCACTTTGTTGAATCTATCTGGTATTTCAATTATAGTCAAAAATGTGAAGAAATAGCTTTTCTAATGGCTATGTGATTCTCTCATAGTGAACGCTTTCTTGAGGATGTAGGCATAGCAGAATGAAAGAAAAAATACTAAAAATTGTAGCAAATAAAAGTTATATTCAGCTTTTGCATTTTCAATAATATGTCTGCTATGAGCTCAGAATAATAGTATTTAAATGTAGAAACTAGAGAAATCATATTTCTAATTTAAATTTTATAAATCTGAAAATTAGAACTTCTTCCTGTTAAAGGCATAATAAAGTACTTAATACTTTTATTTTCTCAGCACCCTCTCATTTAATTATACAGTTTTAGCCCTGAAAGAGACCTATACCAGAGGCATAGAGAAAAACTTGAAACTATGATTTAATGAAAAAATATTTAAGAGTTTTCCATGCAAATACAAATTATATAGCCTTCCAAAAAATACCGTGACATTATATGAAGATGATTATCACAATATAATAAGAGTGAAAAAATGGAAATAGCCTTTGTTTTCTGTTGTATTCATATGACGTAACACAGTACCTCATATACAGTAGGTACTTGTTACATGGTAACTGGCTACCCAGCTGAATATACCTGGAAAGAAATAAATTTTTTACTGATAAAAATACATTTTCATTGAAACTTATAAAAAGCATAGAATAATCAAGAAAGAAAAAGTCACTTCTAGTGTCACAATCCAGTGAGTAACCACTGTTAATATTTGGCATATATCTTTCTAGTCTTTTTTTCTTATGTCTGTATTTTCTTTAAACACCCCAAATTCGATTACACTCTGCTTGTTCTAATCTGCTTTTTTCATAATATATTGTATGCCTCTTTCAATTTCGACACAAACTTTAGCAACTTCAGTTTTAGAAGGGAAATAATAAGCCCATTTTTATTTATTTAACCACTTCTCCCTTTGGATGCTTAGGTTGTTTGTGATGTTTTACTGTTAAAACCAGTCAGTGCTGTAGTGAACACTCCTGTCACTCAAATTTTGCATGCAATTATGAATAATTTCCTAGGACAGATTTTTAGAGATGGATTTGCTGAATCAAAGCCAGTTTTTTTGTAACTAAAAAAATAAATCTTCATATTGTTTGGCATAGAAGACAGTAAATTTTCCTTTCATTTTGACAGGATTCCACTGGAAGCTTTGTGCTACCTTTCCGGCAAGTCATGTATGCTCCATATCCCACCACACACATAGATGTGGATGTCAATACTGTCAAGCAGATGCCACCCTGTCACGAACATATTTATAATCAGCGTAGATACATGAGATCAGAGCTGACAGCATTCTGGAGAGCTACTTCAGAAGAGGACATGACTCAGGATACGATCATCTACACAGATGAAAGCTTCACTCCTGATTTGTATGTAATGCTCTGCCTTTTGCTATTGTTGTCAAACAATGTGAGTCAAAACAAAACAAAAACGTCGTGTTTAAAAGGAAAGAAACATCACTAGCAGAATTATGCTTGAAGAAACATTTAATCAAGCATTTTTTTAAATGTTCATTTTATTTCCTGTAATTATGTTCCCCCCAAAATAAGTAAGATTAGCCCTTAAAATAAATATTGAAATATTTATTCAGTAATTATATGTTGAGCTCATAGGCACTGTTACTAGGTGCTGGGGTTAATAGTGGCCAACCAGAGAGCCTCAACCCTACACTGCTTATAGTTTAGTGTATAACAGTTATTAGACAGGCTTATTAACTGAACCAAAGAAGTAATTCTAACACTTTTTTTCTTGACATATGAGTATAAACTATAGCAAAACTGTTGAGCTATATAAATAGAGTATTTTTTACTTTGTATTTTAAATTTTTCATTTTTTACCAGAAAGTCTGATCACTAAATTAAAAAGGAAAAATAATGGTAATTAAATGCTGAGTATGGACCCAATTAGAAAAAAAATGAAGGTGATAAATCTATAATGCTAAAACCCCAAGAAAATACTTAAATGATGTTTTGAAAATCAGGAAAAGAATTATAGTATTCTATTGTGGTTCTCTTTTATCTGTTAAAAGTGGTTGCAATAATGCCTGGCACATAGAATATACTCAATAAATGTTAACTACAATAATCCAGGTTTAAGTGTATAAGGCAGCAGTAATATTGGAGCAAGCAACTCTGTTGTGTGTTTCTAAGGAAAAATTTTGAGCTTAGGAAACAGACACATGGAACACCAGTAACCACACACTAAATGTTGACCAAAAACATAGAATAGTAACATCATGTCCAAGGGATCCTCCAGCCTCCTATGTCTCTAGGTACAGAAAGATAACTTAATTAGGATACATTTTTTCCCAGTTTTCCAGTGTTCTTATTGGTTCTTTAGAAGCTTTGGGGGAATTGGTTTAGAAAATGAATTGATAAAACTATACCACTAAGTTTTCACCTATTGGTAATTTTGGCACACATGTAGAAGTTGTCAAAATTAATCTGTGCCCTCAAATGTTTTTTTCTTTCCTACAGTATTTTTTTCCCTCTTTTGATCAGTTGCTTAGGAGCTCTTTCTGGGTAATTTAGTGAACTTTAGAATGCATTTGCAACCATTGAGTATTTTTGTTTTGTTTTATTTTTTAGAGGAAATGTATGTATATGCTTTTAGCATTTCTTACTCATTTTTCTCCAGCTATGTTTGTTTTGCTGATTTGACATACTGTGATTAGCCAGATATTCTTGTTTTACTTATGACCAAATAATGTTGTGAATTTTTAAATGTTCTTTCTAGCGCTAAGCAAATTTTCTGAACATAAAATTGTCCAAAAGTAGTATTTTCAACCACTAGATTGTGTGTTGTTAACTTTTACATATCATAGACTTATTTTTACTTTTAAGTGTATTTTTTAATGTTATTTATTGTTATTTTTAATTTTAACGTTTTAAAATAATTTCAGTTACTGCCAGTACATTAAAAATCAGTCACTGGAAATATTCTTTTTTAACATTTTGCTTCATCCAGTTCACTTATGACCAAGACCTTCATTCAATGAAACACATATAATCAGAACACTGGACTTAAATAACCTTGTTCTCTTTCCAAAGTCAAGGAAGGGTCCTATCAGTGCCAACCCAGTAATCATGAAATGCTGATTTTTTTCCCCTTTCTCAGTTTCCTTCTTCTGTAGTTTGGTACACCCATCTCCTAAGATTGGAAACTTGAGGCACTTTCCTGTTTGTTTCTACACACACCCATCCTCTTTTTCTGCTTCCCTGCCATTATATATATATATATATATATAATGATTCCCTGCCACTTTCATTTAAAAATCTCTTCCCTTATTAAATGTTATGTTACCCCTCTGACCTGAGTAGAACCTAGGAAATATGGAAGAGAAAAGATAAAAGGGAGATGGGCCCAGGAAGGGAACAATATTTTTTGTTTCTTTTAGCATCTACTATATCCTAGGTGCTATTAGACACACATTTTCTCAAGTGGGCATTATGTCTTGACTTCTCTCTCTGGTCATTGCCAAGGTAGGTAATACTGTCTTGGGTATCTGGTTCGTGTTACTTGCAGATATTGGGCCTGTCAATGCAAAACCGGTGGATAATCATCTAGTCGTGTTCTCTTATCCTACTCAAATGTTTCTTCACATTTGTCTTTTTATTTTGGTTTTGGTGATAGTGGTAATGTATATATATTTGTTGCTTTTTTTTTTTTTTTTAAGATGGCAAGAATTGGTAGTTATATTTACTAGTTGCCTAAGGCTCACAGCATTTTTTATTAAGGTAAGGGTACTAAAATAAGTTAGTACTTGTTATACATACATACTCTTCCTGGGGACTGCTTATACTCTTTAGAGAAAATAATTACATATTAACCTGACAAATACCAGTATATCGTTGAGTTAAAACGAATATATATTTTGTATCTCCAAATATATGTCTATGTTACAAATATATTTATATATAATATAAGAATTTAAAATATTTATTGGCTGGAGTCAGGGATTATGGAAAGAAATTTATATAGCTGTTTTAACATTTGGACTTTTTTGTTTTCTTCATAGAAATATTTTTCAAGATGTGTTACACAGAGACACTCTAGTAAAAGCCTTCCTGGATCAGGTAAACATTTGAACTTGAGATTATTAGAGTGGATGATATGACATGTTTCTTTTTAAATATATCCTACAGTTCCTGTACTATATATAGAAAGCATCATCTTTTTGTGGTATCTCTGATCTTGCTAAAGTGTCTAAATGATTTTTCTTTTGAATTATTAATGGGGAATAGCCTGTATATTAACAATAAAAGATGCAGCATTCTCCACATCAGATAACAAATATTTTAATTTCAAACACTAACCTATAACTCAAGGATTTTTTGTCTTTAAAAGAGGGGGATGTGAGGCCAGGCACCATTGCTCACACCTGTAATACTAGCACTTTGGGAGGCTGAGGAGGGAGGATTGCTTGAGACTGGGAGTTCAAGACAGCCTGAGCAACATAGTGAGACACAGTCTCTAAGCCAGGTATGGTGGCATGCCTCTGTAGTCCCAGCTACTCAAAAGGCTGAGGCAGAGAGAAGATGGCTCGAGCCAAGGAGTTGGAGGTTGCAGGAAGCTATAATGACACCACTGCACTCTAGCCCAGGACACAGAACAAGACCCGTCTCAAAAAAAAAAAAAAAAAAAGGTGGGGGAGTTGTTTATTTGCCTTAACTGAGCCACAACTATTTTTAAAACTTAGTATACTTCTATTTAAATGATAGCATTTTTATTGCTTTCTTCTTTAAAAAAATCTACTTAATTAATTACACATTTGAAAAAAATTATAGGTTATATGGAACTTATTTCTTAATATTCCAGCTTTGTCATAATATCATTCTGGGGATCAGGCCAGGAAACTGTGTCACAAATGTAGTTTTGAGATAATGAAATCCTTATGTTAACTAGAAATTTTGGATCCGGGTCTATGTGGTCCGTGACATATCGCAAAGTTCAAGGATAATTCATATCATGGAATTTCACGCTTCTCAAGCTGAAATAAAATCCCTCCCACTTTCTACCCCTTCATATGCACACATTCTACTCTTCTTGTCCCCAGAAAGAGTAGAAATACAGAAATAAATCACAGTTTCTCGGAGCTTCAATTTTATTTGAAGTCTCAACTTTTAGGAGCTTCAATTTTTTTTTTTTTATTTCAGGATAATATGGGGGTACAGATGTTTAGGTTACGTGTGTTGCCCTTGCCCCCCCTCCCCCCCTCAGTCCAGGTTTCAAATATGTCCATCCCATTGCGTGGTGCGCATTGCACTCTTTGTGTGCACATACACCCGTCCCCTCCTCCCTCCTCCCCCTCCCCCCGCCCAACATCCAATAGATGTTATTCTTATATATGCACTTATGTGTTGATCCGTTAATACCAATTTGATGGTGAGTACATGTGGTGCTTGTTTTTAGGAGCTTCAATTTTATTTGAAGATTTGGGCACAAA